>BQNB010020764.1:0-65084 GCA_026074375.1 Tanacetum coccineum | reverse complement strand
TAAAACTAAAACTAGATAAAAAGTTGCTAAATGGCTACAATGAGCTCCTATTTATACTAAAAATGACTAAGTGCTTGCCCTCTCTTCAATCTTTGTCTTCTTCTAGTTGTGTTTGTTTGCTGAGACAGAAACTTGGGTGTGTTTGTTGTGTGAGGCAAAGCACAAAGCAATCCTAGCCTTTAAACTTTCTTTGAGCCCAAGTAGAATGATCAAGACCCTTGATTTTTGTTGTCCAATGAGGATACAAGGGATTGCCAGCTTGTTCTTGTTGGTTTGTGAGGTGGGGGAGAGTTTTAATGAGTTTTTGGTTAGGGGTGAATAGTGGTCGAGGAGGGGGGACAAGGAAGCGTGAATAGTGGAGGCTGGTTGGTTACAGGGTTTTGGCGGGAATAGAGGTTATAACAGGGGTCCCCCAAGTTATAAAGGTGTATTGCAATTGTAGTCCTTGTGGTGGTGAAAGGTTTGGAATTTTAGCAGAACCAGTCCTCCAAGGTTATAAGGGCTATTACATGCATGGTCCTTTTGTTATATAACTTTAGGGGTTTGGCAGAAATGGCCCCCTAAAGTTATATATGGCATAATTACAACCTCAGTCCTTGTAGTATTTATCCTTGTTATACAACTTTAGGATTTGGCAAATTTGGTCCCTAAAGTTGTATTTTCTTTGACTTGATGACTTATTGGCTTTGACTTTGTCAGGGTTGACTTTGGCTTTGATTTGACTTTGGCTTTTCCATGCTTTTTCATTTCGTGCTCGGTTTTGTCCGTTTTTGCTTTATTTTTCGTCCTTTTATCGGATATCCGTTTCATGCACAATATAAGTGAAAACATACAAATACAATGTATTTTTGGTACGTTTTGGGTCATTTAAGTCCGATTTTAATGGTGAATGGTATGTGTAGTTAAACGCATACCACTGATCATATTCATTACTCTTTTACAGTCAAAGATCCTTAGAAAAGTATTAAAAGTATCTTACAAGCTGTCCTCTGTCCTAAATTAGCGTTCATACTTTTCCAGAAGTTAGGTAATAACTTAATTAATCTATGGAAAGACGTATGGGTTAAAGATGGTACATGGACAAAAGAGTTTCCAAGACTCTTCATGTTGGAAACTGGTCCTGATTGTTGTACCATGGTGACCAAAACTGTATCATCAATGATTAATATGACCTTAACCAAGCACTACCAATTATTGAATCTGCACCAATTTGACTTTTCTAATGGAAATGGCTCATATCCTTAGATAATTCCAAACATCCTGAGAACAACCTGGTTTAACCATAACTCGTACCTATATCATAAGCCATAAAACATAAGAAAATTAGCGTCTTCAAAAGCAAATAACTACATAGTGAAGGTAAAACTATTGAGATTTGTAAAGTAAGCACCTTCTCAAGTTTTTAGTTTAACTTTTTTACGGTCCATATAATCTAACTCCTCAACACACAAGCTCATAACCCGAGAATCGGCACCTGGACCATCAAATTGAAGGGGTCCTGGGTTTTTTGTAAATATCATCTAACAACAATTGTTTGGCATTTTCTCTCAGCAGCATGCACCGTGCAATTCGAGTTATAGCAAGGGGGAATCATATATACGTAACTGAGAGTTAACATGGACAAAACATCAGATGGATGACATGTCTGTCATCTCAAAACCAACTATGTTACTCGCTCCGACCCGCGTTACCCAACCCATCTGACCCGCCGATTTTGCCATCCCCTGTTTGTGCTTTTCTAAAAGTTCCATCAACTTATTTCCCTTCAAATTTTTTCAGATACAGAAAGGGCTTCTCCATAACCCCATGCTTCACGCAACTTTTCACGACTATTTAAGTTTTATAAGAAATTCTTTCATATGTGCTCTATAGAAATGATGGTTCATCACTGGATTCAATTCGCTTGACAATTTCACAAATAACCTCTAGGAAATATTTTCTCACAGAAGACGTTTTGAAAGTACAGTTTGCTGAAATGTCACCGTGTTTCTTGAAATGCCGGTCCCACCTGTAAAGAGTGGGTACAGATGAGAGGTGGAAAAATAAGTGGGTCCGGTTGCGTAATGGGTCAACTGAGTAAAAGAAGTTCCAAAGTATAAAATATAAATATAAATAGAGGGAGGGATGTAATACAGAATCCGAATGTGCCTTTTATTTGAACAGGTCAAAATGGCTACCTCTAGACATGATAACATTACCTTTGTGCGAGAGAAACGGCACAAACAATGGCAAGTTCTGCATCCCCCCCGAAGGGCTTCCTGCAACAAATACGTTAGTTTGGAATCTCTTTCGGGGATGTGCCTTTTCTTTCCTGTTTGAGAGACTTCAGCCAAAATGTTAATGAAGTTTCTGCCAACACAATAGTAAAAAATGGAGTAACTGATAAACGAAACCGAATCATATTTAAATATACTTATAATCTGAGACCAAGTCATCCAAACAAATTGGCGTACCCTAGCCGAATAATTACACATTATAACAGACAGAGGGAGTGGGGGATAATTGGTGCAGAGATGTATGAGCTAGCTAGCTCTCTATAGTACTTAGACGTATATTTTCACATGTGAAGAGGTTTTTCACACATTATAAAAAGCTACGAGACGTATATTTTCACATGTGACGAAGTTCTTCACACATCTTAAAAAGCTACAAGACGTATATTTTCACATGTGAAGATGTTTTTCACACATCTTATAAAGCTACGAGACATATATTTTCACATGTGAAGAAGTTGTTCACGCATCTTAAAAAGGCACAAGACGTATATTTTCATATGTGACGGGGTTGTTCACACATCTTATAATACTTGTAGTTGTAAATGTGCTTATTGAAGTCGTTCACCTATACCTTTGTCGAGTGAAAACTAAATCTATAATTAATAAAGCATAACCATAAGTACTATCAAGACTACTAAAACAATCAATCAGCAAATAAAGTTGATAGCTTGCGCAATATTCGTTCAGGCATTTCATCAAACAATTGATATGCATTATATAATTGAATCAATTTGCTGCGATAATAGCGATAAAGTACTAAATGAACAAATATTACAAGCAATCGTCAATCTGAATACCGATTACTGATGAAAGTGTAAGATTTTAACATTTTGAAGAGCCAATTTTAACCTCCAAATTAGTGACAGAAATGTGTTGCTATGGCGACGACGATGATTGGTCCTCCAATGGCGGTTCTGTTATAGTTGCTTGGTGTAGTGGTGGTTCTATTCGGTGGTGTAGTGGTGGTTTAAACGGCGATGGTTTGAATGGCGGTGATAAGGCGGTGCAGCGGTGGTTATGGTGGCGGTTTACTGGTGGTTCTAATCGATGTAGTGGTGGTTTTGATAAGTGTAGTGAGAGGATGGTACGGAGTATTGGTTTTCACCTCAGGTGTGAGGAATATGTGTGTGTTTTTTTATATATTAATTTAAATTACAAAAGTACCCTTGTTTAGTAAATTAGTGTTAATTGTAATTTAATCTAAGCCATTAGATCTAAAAAAGGAGGGTTAGATGGAGGGTTAAGATCCCTTCTTTTCTTCTCACAAAAATTAGCATTCTCACTTGAACGCGCCCCTATATATAGGTGTTGACAACTGATTTGTGGAACGATATTACCATGAATACACTTGAGACGGAACATTTATAACTACGCTGGCCACGTATTTATACGCCGTCAATCCATTCCCAGTTGTACACAGTAAAGAGCTCACACATTTCAATGATTGACTTTTCTAAATACTATAAACGATAAAAACTATGGAAAGCAATTATAAGCCAGAACAAACAAAAACCCGCGCACATAGATCCTAAAATGCAACTATATGAAGGTATCTTAAGTTATAGTCTAGGCCAAACCACCTAGTTCTATATAATCCATGATCGATTACAATCTGTCACACCCCGACACAAGCGGAAACACGAGGCCGTTGTAAAAAAAAAAAACATAGAATTGATTTTCACATACCAAGATAGAGAAAAAACTAATATGCAACATTAAAGTGTCGTGACATATCTCCGCCCGCAAGTAAGAACTTGAGTGAAGATACATCAAATATCACATCACATAGTCTCAAAGCTTACAACCAAATTTCCTACGCATGGGATGATACTAGTCTCAAGATAACAATCCCCAAAATGCTTAAGTTCAAATAAAGTTTCAATGCAAAGATCTCTCAAATTATGATCCATACAGGATGCTCTTAAGGTCTGCTAAAACTTGCAACTTGACTTCACTGATCATTAACAACACCTGAAAATGATACTCGAAAAGGTCAACATAACGTTGGTGAGCTCGTAGGTTTGATAGTAAACCTAGTTGTTGTACCATACTTTTAAGTAGTGGACATTTGTGCAATATGACAGTGAATACATGCAACAGATTAGATTCCAACATAGCAACTCCATGCTATAAAAGATCCACAACAATATAGATACCAATGCACGCAAAGTTCTCAACTCTAAGTTCACACGCACCTAAAGCCTACCAGCTGGGCTAAAAAAAACAAAAAAATATATAGGCGAAAGATCACAAGACCCACACAGAAGATCCACACAGTAAGTTCCACATAGTAAGATCCACTTAGCAAGTTCTACCAAATCTCATGTCACTCACATAGCAGTCATAGGCACATAGCATTGTCCAAAAAGATCAAGTTTCGCACAGTAAGAAAACAAGTTCAAAACATATTTGAGTATCATTTTCCCCTACAATAGATACCACCACAAACCATAACACCCTAGCAAAGGAAGACAGCAGTCTATTAAAGGCCTGACGTGTGTGAAAAAACCAATTATCCAGCGAGGAACTCACCTTAAGCAAAAAGGTGATAAGTAGCAAAGATCTAGATCAAACAAGCAACACAACGATGTCCGGACACGACCAAATCCAGTTAATGTTGAATTTAGATCTATGCTTTCAAAAAGAGTTTAAGGTTGATGCATAGAGGTCAGATGTGCGTTGTACGGTCACCCTTAACGTTATTTGTAGTGTGATGGTTGACAACTTAGATTCAAAAATAACATGTTTTAGTTCATACCTTAGTATATGATACTTATACTATTTAAGTAAAAATATACAATTAACATAAGAAGACTTAGAAAATAAATATCAGAATATAAAATTTCGTCAAGTTCATATCGGTAACCTTAGTTACCTTAAATATTAAGTAATAATTATAAGAAACGAGACGTTTATTTATGCAAAACGACTTGAAGAAGTTTTATATTTTATAATTATAAAATATATTTTTTGTTTTTTAGTCGACTTATTAAAATAATAATATTTTATTATTTTGATGCAAAAGTAAGTTTTTGAGCAAAATCTAAGTATAGGATTTTACGAAAATTCGACATGACCCGTTCGTTTATACAACGTTTTCCAAGGTTTTATACCTCAATTTCAAACACTTTTTCACAATTTCACCATATTTCGACAAAATGCCAAAAATCTATATCTCGCAACGTTTATCAAAGCGTATTTCCTCAAACGACTTTCCATACCTATATAAATATGTTTTACTTTCAACAGTCCGTTTTAAACGTATAAAACGACTAGTTTTCGCTTATCGGGCCTTAAGGCCCAATAGTGGTCCAAAACGTATTTATTAAGTTCTAAGATCTGATTTAGGTCCAATAACATACTTACTAGTAAATATAAGTTCGAGAAAGACACCACAACGTAAGCAAAGACTCACGGACCAAGACCAAGCCTCGGTTTGGCTTGCCTTATTGGGCCATGGCCCATTAAGCCCAAAATAAGCTATCCGTAGCTTATTTTTAAGTCGTTGAGCTATGTTAGGCCTTAAGTATCATAATAAGTTATAACCAAAAGCCACAAAATAAGTCGAACCACAATATGGTCCACAATAAGCCGCGACTTATTGGGCCTTATTAGGCCGTGAGCATCATAAGCCCAAAATAAGTCTATTAAGCTTTCAAATAAGCTTGCAAGCTACATAGTTCCTTTAGTTATCAACATAAGCTATTAAAATACGACAGTATAACAAAAAGATACCAAAGATAAAATAACCAAAAACCATGTCCCCTTATTCCCCTTTTTCAACCTAAAAAAAAAAAAAAAAAAAAAAAAAAAAAATACCGAAAGTCAATAAGCTCATATAAGCCGAACAAACTTATTATTTAAGTTAGAAAAATAAATAAGCTACTTAGCATATAAATGTTTTCCAACCATCACAACCACGACATAAAAATGATAAACCCTTGTTCCTTTTATTTCTTGAGTTCGAACCAATGACACATAAACCCTTTATTCATTTCAAAAGTTTAGTTTTCACGATTTTTAGAAAACGAAACCGTACAACATTCATCATCATCAATACACACCTAAAAGTACAAGTTATATTAAGTTTTGAGAACTTACAAGAATAGGTTTTGAAGACAAGATCGACACGAGACCGGAGAACCCAAACGTTGTTTAAATGATACCTCGACTACTAGGTACACCCTGGTAATGTTTTAAACCACCATGTTCTTGATCAAAATCAACAAAATGTATTATTTGTGTGTGTATATATTTGGACGAGCCAATAAAGAGAGAAAACAAGTATTTTGAAGATGAAATGAGAAAATGTGTGTTGTGAGTTTTAGCTTAATGTTAAGCTTAGCATTAACAATATGGGGGGACAAAAGAACAAAAAAATACTAACCACCCCAACAAGATCCTATGGGTTAGATCGCGTGTGGTGATCCAATGGTCTCACTCGGGTTTGCTTCGTTTAGGTGTCGGGTTCTCTTAAGACTCAAAGTTCACTATTTTAAAACGTTACCCGAAGTTTCCTAGTATTTTTAATGAACTCAAAAATACTTTACCATGAATCTAGAATATTTACACGACATCTTTTATAGTTAAACTTTCTTAGATTCGATTTGAACATTAACGGACGTGTCGGGACTCGTTATTAGACATTTCAAGCTATTCACGGGGCAAACCTTCCGAATCATGATCAACATAGATTAAAAAAAATCCCTCATAAAAGATTAACACAAGCAATATAACCACAAGATCACAAAGATACACATTTATTTACCAACGTCAAACGGTAACTTTGAAATCAAACGAAATTGACAAAAGTCAAATAGTCAAAGGACTAAATTTAGAACATATAGATTCCAGAAAAGTGCAAGGGTTACAGCTCTCGTTGAGAGGGTTTTCGATCTAACGTTAAAAAAAAACACGTTAATACGAAGAACTATTCATGATTACTGTTCACGAGGGTTAACTGTTCAAAACGCAAAAAAAAAAAGAGTACAAAAGTTCATGGCATCGAACGGCAGCGAGCGGGACATGAAAGGAACACTATCTAAGCTCTTGCCAAATGGGTACGGTGGCTAAATATAGATGAGTTTTTAATAACCTTGCAAATCGAGTAACATAAATATCTCAATCATTACTTACATCGTTTTATATCTCCGGACTTAAACTGGAGTTACAACGAGAACTGTTCAGATCATGGCCTACAACTTTAGGAGAAGCCTTCTCCTTAGCCAGTATCCTCGAGGCCCGTTTTGAGGATGAGCAATCCACCATAGCTATCGCCAAACCAAACAAACTAACTGCAAGGGTACACCTTCAAGATCTTGAGCAAACTACTCAAGGAAGAGGGGACGAGCCTAATCATATTATGCTGGTTACGATTCATCACATGATATACCCTATTACTGTGGAAGTTTTGCATCAAGTATTCTCTCCTCTTGGGTATGTCGAGAAAGTCGTCATCTTTCAGAAATCAGCTGGTTTTTAAGCACTTATTCAGTTTCAATCACGCAAGAATGGCATAACTGCAAGAAATTTGTTACAGGGCTGTAATATATATGAGGGTTGTTGTCAACTAGATATACAGTTCTCAAATCTTGAAGAGCTACAAGAGAACCAATAAGAACACATCTGCTACTACTATTGGGAAAATTGTTTCTCGATCTAAAACGCTGAAGAAGCTGATAACACCAAACCACCACTTCCCGATGACACCTTTGCGAAGGAAGTAGTGGACAACGATAATGGTTCTGCACTCATATTTTACGGTACCAGAAGTGAGGTGGTGACTGGCCTTCCGAAGAAGTTTTAAGAAGGAGATATGGCTGATGCATTGTCAAGAGTTTTGGAACAGAAAAGTTTGGAAAATTGGAAGGAGTTAGATAAATGAATCGAAGATATAAGGTGGAATAATGCTGAAAGGGAAGGAGAACTCAAAATCTTTACGCCATTGGCATGCGATCGTGGTAGAACAAATTTAGGATCCCGAAATCATTTTTTTAGACATCACCTTGAGGGCAAGGTGGTTTCGAAGGAGTGGGGAATGTTACACCCTCAGTTTAGGAATGTTTTAATATTGGTTTAGGAATGTTTGACTATTTGTCTAGGAAACTCATTAAGTCTTCATGTTTATCTAGGAAAGTCATTAACTCCGTGTTTGACTAAAAATGTCTTTGTGTTTATCTTATGTTACAAGTTAGGGTTATTCGGCTATAAATACCGAATAGTTTTCATCAATGAAAAATATGTTTTGTCAAATAAATCTCTAAGTCTCTCTCTTCTTTCTTACCGGAGCTCAGCACTAATAATTTAATCGCTAGAGCGTTGCAAATCTAGCTCTTCCTCTTCGTCTATAATTTTTAAAGAGCTCGCATACACACACGTTAAAAGTGATTTCCTTATCCCGATACCACCCTCTAACAGGGTCCGTTCACAACATTAATTAACCTCATTTTCAGTCTCCCATCCTCTTCTGTGCTTACACTACCAACTTTTCCTCAAATATTATAGATTTACCCCTCACCTACCATTAAACTTCATCTGGTTATTACTCATAGATTCAGAATCTCCATCATAATCTACTGTTCCATTCACATTAACATTCTTATCTATACTCTTTTTTGACATAATTTTACGTTTATTCATATTCCTACTAGTACTAGGAACATAATTATCAAAAATTCTAGTAGGCTTAATAGTCCTCTTAGATCTCATACTTGGGGTTTCAACAAATTGGGGAAAAATCACAATCGATCAAAATATCACAATCCACTAATCAAAACTAAGAATTAAACATATACTAAGCCCACGGTCCTTGATTATGATAAAAAAAAGTTTGAATTCCAGTTTTGGCGTCAAAATTCAAAAATGGTAGATTTTGGAATAGACACTCAAAATCAATGAAACTTATCTCAATTTGTGCGGAATCAAAAGCTGAATCTGATGCACTAATTAACACTGAAAATTAAACAGAAAATACTAAGAAAATGAAGGTCTTTTAAGCTTTTTTAATGGTGGGTTAAAGAGGGGAGTTACGTAGAGGAGAGGGAAATGTTTTCATTCAGCTCAGTTTGGTCCATAAGTACAATTAGTTTGCGTCTAATAATAGCAAAAAAAAATTATGTCAAGTATGACAGTTTCAAGTTCTTAATGCATGATATGGAGAAAGAAACGACAATCTTGATAATCTTTATTTTGAAGCATGGAAACTCAAAAAATGCACTAATCAAACACTTTAGCGAGAGAGGGTGTACAATGAAACACGTTTCCCCAAATTTCTCAATTAAAAAAAGTCAAAATAAAAATATTTATAAAATTGCAATTTGCAACTAAAATACTAGTTGTCCCACGAACATCTTAGGAGCCGTTTGGTTTGTAAACATGTTTAAGATTTGGATTTGGATTTGAATTTGGTTTAGGATTTAAATTTGATTTTGATTTAAAATGAATAAAATATTATACAATTAGATAAATTATTATTTTATAAAGTATTTAGTATTAAAATAATTAGATTTATTGTTTTTATCACATGAAGACAGAATGAAAAATTGACTACATCAAATAAGGACAAAAAATAAAATGAGAAAAAAAAGGAATATAAAGTAGTAAAACAAATCTAGGGGTGCTTATTGGGATTTCTCAAAACCCTGAACATAGAGTAGGTGTGAGTCCATACTTTAAGGTTAAATGATATAGAATCCTCTACAAATATCACCCAATCCCTTAATGAACTACATTTTTATTAACTGAAACCAACCCACAAACAATCAAATTTTGTATCACCATGAACAAAACGATTATGTAAACGTAAGGTTTTATTAAGTTGACAACGAAAGACCATTTGAGCTAACGAACTTTTGAGTAATTGCAAAATCGTCCAAAATTGGTTTTCAATATATTTTTTCGAAAAAAAAATTTCGAAATTTTTTTTTCAAAACTTCTTTTTTTTCGAAAATTTTTTTATACACAAAAAATTTCAAATTTTTTATGTTTCGAAATTTTTTTTTTTTCGAAAAAGTTCACAGCATATTTTCGAGAAATTTATATACACATTTTTATAAAAAAAAATTCAAAATTTTTTTTATACACATAAAAAATTTTAGAAAAAAAAGAAGTTTCGAAAAAAACTTTCGAAAATTATTTATGTTTTGATTTTTTTTCGAAAATTTGCACACGTTTTTTCGAAAATTTTTATATACATTTTTATAAAAAAAATTTGACCGAAAAATTTTTTCGAAAAAAATGATAGTTTCGAAATACAAAATAAATTCTAAAATTATTTATAAATTAGAAATTTTATTCGAAATATTTCACCATTTTTTCGAAAATTTTTATATACATTTTTATAAAAAAAATTCGAAATTTTTTTTATACACGTAAAGAATTTTCGAAAAAAAAGATGTTTCGAAAAAAAAATTCCAAAATTTGTTGTTTCGAATTTTTTTTGGAAAATTTTCACACATTTTTTCGAAAATTTTTTTATATACATTTTTATTTAAAAAAATTCAAAATTTTTTTATACACATCAAAGAGGAAGAACATAAATAAATAAATAAAATAAAAGGGGTATCGTTTCATTTCTTTACCTCTCCTCCTTTCTCCTTAAGCCGAGGTCTACCCCGTAAGCAGTCCTCCTACCGGGCGGTTCCCCAAAGGTAGGAGGTATTACTGTCTAATTTCACCTCCACCCATACCCTGCCTTGCGGGATTGGGTATCGTTGTTGTTGTTGTTGTAAAGAGGAAGAACATAAGGACTAACGATGCAAGCGATCGTTAGCTAAATGGACTAACGTTGTCACATAATAACTAACGGTACAAACGTTTTGTTCAAGTTGAAACAAAACTTGAATGTAAGGTTTCGTTTGTTTTTTCAGACGTTTTACCTCTTCATCTTCAAACCATGTCTGCAAAAAAAGAGGTGCATCTAAGCTCTTTATTTACAAAGAATAAGACCATTTGTTTTTTTTAGAAGAAGAGGGTTGGTGTTAGAAGAAGAGAGAAGAAGAGGGTTTGTATTAGAAGAAGATAGAAGAGAGTTAGAAAAAGAAAAATTTTTGTTTTTATTTCTTGAAGAGCACTTTTTTACCACTTTTCTCTGCAAAAAAACAAACAAAAAAGCTCTTCCCGCTTTAGACAAAAGAGGTGAGAAGAGGTTAGAAGAGGTGAAATTGAAAAAACAAACAAAGCCTAAGTTGATGGTATCGATAATAAAAAAGTAAGTTGTTTATTACGATAAATTTTAGAAAGTATATTAGTATTCTATAGCCTTTACCCTACTTTTCAAAGTAAAGATACAAACAAACATTATTTTTCAACCTTGAGCCCAATTCCTCCGAGCTAAAACCTAAAACCTGATACCAAAGGCCTCCTTAGATTTTATGCCATGTACCATCAATTAATATGGGGGAGTACTTTCAATGATGTATTTTTGATCGCAAACGTACAAGTCTATCAGTTAAAAATGCATGTTAATGTTAATTTCATCATCTCCTTGACTAATGATTATTGGAACAATCAGTTTGCACCCGCCGAGTCAAACCTTTTGAAGAAATCCAACCATCAAGTAAGGGCCAACTAGGTGCTTCCATTTTATCATTTTTATTTTTTTTTGCTTGTTTGCTCAAACCTTAAAACTTAAAACTCAGACCGTTGACTTCCCTTTCTATTAGTTCTAAGTTTTTCCAATATATAAACCTACTTGATGCCCTTATAACAAATACGCTTGAAAATATACCGAACACTAAAAAATGCTTTGGCTTCGAAAACTTATACTTCTCCTCTTAGTCTTCATTTCTCACGAATACGAAGCCATAGCACAATATGCCATACCTTACACTTCCTTGGTTGTTCCAGTAAACAAACATACCGATCTTGCTGATCCCCTTTATAGCGCCCAGGTTGTCACTTCATGGGAAGTACCAGAACACAAGAAAGCAAAGTTACTTATAGACATTGACGCTCCTTTCTCATGGCACGACTGCATCGTGCAATGGAACATATATCCAGGAAGTTGTCCCACGAACATGCTTTGCGAGTCTGGAGTTTCTTGCGATGAATATCAATGCACGGAGGTGCGAAGTTCTTACTCTTACAAGAACTTTTTATGCCCTCAGGTACCCAACAATTCACCTGGTTGGGGATTTTGTTCATGTCCAGTAAATGTGGTCAACCCAATTACCGGATCATGTGACCAAGGTCTCCTCAATTATGAGAATTTGTTTGTAACTACAAGCAACGGTAGAAATCCATATGATGGTTTCTCTTCCTACACCTAATGCTGCGTGTCTCCCTTCTTCATCATTTGAATCATTCCCTGCAAATGTTTCTGTGTGTCCATGGCACATGTCCAGAACCTCTCACGGGGGGGGGGGGGGGGGGGGGGGGCCGATTACGCATACCAGAGTTTTTTATTCCAACTGAAAATCTCGGAAAGCAATAGCTTTTGCTTGCCTAGCTCCACCTACCTCCGCTCCTGGGGTTCACTAACGGAAATGGTCCTTTTAACATTCCGTCCCACACAAATGATGACATAGAGGATTTTCATTTCTTATACTCCATTACTAAATCAATCAAAAATTCTTTCGGATACTTTATTGTGTTAATGCTATTGTAATTAAACGGAAGATCTATCGAGATTCCTATCAATACCAACTACCAAACTTAGTACAATCCATCCTTACACCACTCTTAGAACTGACATTTATAACAGCGTGATAGGGAGGTTTTCAAAGGTTACAAAGCCAATTCCTCGTGCAAAGCCTGTCACTCCCTTTGGCCTTTGTTTCAAGTCCTTCACCAATGGCACAGGAGTTAGTTTGAAGGTTCCTAATATCGATTTCAGTCTCCAGGAAGGAAAGAAGTGGTCTATATCTACGGCTAACTCCATTAAGCAGGTAACAGATGATGTGGCTTGCCTGGCATTTGTTGACGGCGGTACGAC
This sequence comes from Tanacetum coccineum, assembly GCA_026074375.1. NCBI lineage: Eukaryota > Viridiplantae > Streptophyta > Magnoliopsida > Asterales > Asteraceae > Tanacetum > Tanacetum coccineum. The sequence continues at coordinate 51,875 of BQNB010020764.1, read as the reverse complement.
AAGTGAACATGCGATCGTGATTGGGACATTTCAGTTTGAGGATAACTTTTTGATGTTTGACTTAGAAAATTCGACCTTTGGGTTTAGCTCTTCATTGTTAAGTAAGCAGACTTCTTGTGCAAACTTCAACTTTACGATTATACCTCGCAACTGAAGCTAGCTTTGTCAAACTTCGGCAGTAAACTTAAGGAATGATTTCCTTCATTCCTATCCATCAGTTGTCTGTTTATGCTTTCCTAATAAAGAACTAATGTCCGGCGATTATTAAGTAATAAAATGGTCATATTTTCGTTGTATGTCTATCGAGGAGGAAAAAGACTAACTAAAATTTTCAATACTTTTCTTTATAATATTGTTTCTGTTCACTTTTTTTCTGCTCAATTTCTAATTACCTTTTTGTGCAAAAAAGAGCAGAACAAATGTAGGTGGCATATATGCTGTTCAATTAAACAAAAAAAAATAAAAATAGTAACACGTCCTGGCATTTTATTTTCTCTTAGATTCACATACTCTGACATAAAACTGCACAGCAAAATACTAAGTCGAATATGCCCTTCTCATACAAAGGTCCTCAACTCTTAATTAGTTAAAGTAAAATTGAAGTTTGAACAAGAAGTTTGCTTATGTAATAACGACGAGCTAAACCCAAAAGTTGAATTCACTAAATCAAACACAATAAAGTTGTCTTCTAGCTGAAACGTTCCAATCACGATTGCTGGTTCATTTTTTGCACCACCATCAACGAGCGCCAGGCATGCCACGCCTTTTGTTATTTGTTTGATGCAGTTAGCCGTGGAAATAGTCCATTTCTTCCCTCCCTGAAGATGTAAATCAATGTCTGGAACCCTTAAATCAGAATGCGTACCATTGCTGACACTCTTGAAACAAAGGCTGAATGGTGGTACTGGCTCTGCACGAGGAATTCGTTTTGTAACTTTTATGAACCTTTGAACCACACGACTGTAAGTATCAGTTCTAAGAGTGGTGTAAGGATCGATTGTACTAATCCTGGCCGTGGTATTCATGGGAAGGTCAATAGATCTCTCTTTAATCACAATGGAATTGATACCAATGAAATATCCAAAAGAACTTGGATGCTCTAGTAACGGAGTATAAGAAAGTAAACTCCTTACGTCAACATCTGAATGAGGAAGAAGGTAATACGGAGTATCTCCAAAGAGTAGAACCCCAGGAGCAACCGTGGTGCTAGGTAAGCACAGAGCTAAAATATTTTTAAGCGGGTCAACCAATTGAAACGGATAAGCATATTTTGATCTAGAAAATGGCAACACACCAGTAACATTTTTAGGGAATGATTTCATTGCCGATGAAGGCGCACACCCACTGTTTGGATAACCACCATAAATTTCACTTAACATATTTCGACCGTTGCTAGTCTTTAAATAGAATTCATCATAACTGAGCGCTACTTGAAGACATTTCCCGGTAACCGGGTTTGCAACATTGACAGGACACGTGCATTCTGCCCCGGGTAAAATTGTGTTGTTGTTTACTGGCATGCAAGAAGGACTTTCATAAGAGTAAGACGCTCGGATATCTGAACATCCAAGTTCATTACACGGAACGTAAGTTGTGCAATATGCGTGTTTGGGGCATTTGGCTGGAGATAATGGCCATTTAGCAATACACTGGTGCCACGCCAAAGGAGCATCGATGTCTATAAGGAAGTGTAATTGCACATCACCTGCCGTAATCTCCAGGCTGTAGAGATCCTTATCAGCATCGGTATGTTTGGTTATTGGAGCAACTGCGGAAGAGTATGCCGGTACCCACACAGCAACAACAGCTTGATGCTCATAGAAATTATAAAGCGAGAACCATAACAATTAAATTAGTTTATATGAACAGAAGCATTTTTGGAAAATTGTATGTTCTCAAATATGTGATTTTAAATGTATATCAAGCACATTTATAGATTGCTTAGGAAAAGCACATTTATAGAAACTATAAATAAGGATTGATCACATGTATTATTGCATCTTATATACAGTAATCAAAATCAGTACTATATTCGAATACCTTCTAAAAGTTACAAAAGCAACGACATACCATTCTGAAAATTAGGACACAGCAATATTTTGATACTCAACTCAATCTTTGAAATAGTCAAAGTATATACTACGTATATTGTAGTCATGATACTTTAAAGTAACTCAAAGTAGAAAAGTATATATAATTTCTAATAGTTGAAGCAACTTATCTCATATTACATCTCAAAAGTCATTAGCTGCTTCAATCCCTATAAAGTAGACACAACAAGAATTCTTCATGTACAAGTAACCATAATCAAATAAATTATGCATGTTAAGATGACATATTCATTGCTCTTAAAAAATATAACAATCTTGCTTCAATAGATTATGTTCACCCTATCATGTACTATTATAACAAAATCGAGTTTTAGTTCTATGAAATCACATACATTGAAACAAGATTGAAATTTTTTGACAACTTAACTATGAATACGTAAAAAAATATGGCTTCTCCAAAAAGCTTCCAGTGCTCTCACTTAGTTCACTAATACATGTCTGAAGTTTGAGTAAAGTTAAAATTTGAACAAGAAGTTTTTTTAGGCAACAATGAAGAACTAAATCCAAATCTAGCATTCTCTGCATCAAACACGATAAAGTTATCCTGGAACTGGAATGTTCCGATCACGATTGCTGGTTCACTTTTTGCACCACCATCAAGAAACGCTAGACATGCCACGTCTTTTGTTATTTGTTTGATAGAGTTCAAAGTGGAAATAGTCCAATTTCCTTCCCACCTCAAGGCATAATTAATATCCCTGGAACTTTAAAAACCAATTGTTGGGTTCCAAATGGTGAAGGTCCTGAAACAAAGGCTGAAGGGTGGTACTGGCATCGCACCAGGGATTTGTTTGGTAACCTTTGTGAAACTTTGAACCACACGGTTATAAATGTCATTCTAAGAGTGGTGTAAGGATCAATTGTACTGAGCTTGGCTTTGGTATTCATGGGAAGACCAGTAGATCTCTTTTTAATCACAATTGCATTAACAACAATGAAATATCCAAACGATTCTGGATGTGTGTACAATGGAGTATAAGAAAGTAAACTCGTGACGTCGACATCTGAGTGGGGAAGAAGGTAAAAGGGACTTTCTCCAAATAAAAGAACCCCACGAGCAGACGTGGTGCTTGGCAAACATAGAGCTAAGATATTTTTACGGATGCCAGTCACTTGAGCTGGATATGCATAAGGTGATCTAGACAATGCCATCACACCAGTAACATTCTTGGGGAAAGATACCAGTGCCGATGAAGGGGCACACCCAGCGATTAGAGATGCACCATATACACCAGCTAAAATATGTCTGCCGTTGCTAAGGTTCACCGTGAATTCGTCATAACTGGTCTTAACTTGAAGACATCCTCCAGTCACCGGATTTTCCACATTGCAAGGAGGTGAAGGAACGTAAGTGTTGCAAAGTGTGTCGATGGGGCATTTTTCTGTAGATATCGGCAGTTGGACAATACATTCATGCCATACCAAACGAGCATCAGTGTCAATTAAAAAGTCCGAGTGCACGTATTGACCATTTACCCCAACCTGACAATGATCCAACCTGTAGATATCCTGACCCACCCGGTATGCATGTTATTGGAGCAATAATGGAGGGTACTATTCTAGGTTTATGTATCCCACACCCGTAGCTACAGCTTCGTGGTCATGAGAAATGAAGGCAAGAACCATAACAATTAGTTGTATTAAATGGAACATTTTTGGATATTTGATTGTTCCCAAATGTGAGATTGTGAACTAGGATATCAAGCATAAGTTAATTCATATATTAAATTTGTGATTCTAAGATAGGAATTCTGCTTGCATGTGATCATATGCTAATCAGAATGTATCCTAGATTCAAAATCATCTTCCTAACTATTCTATTTATTATAAAAAGCTTTATTTTTTAATGCCTTGGTAATTGACATTAATAAAGAACCTGACCTATTCTACTTGAACGAATTGAAGCAATGATCTTTGAGCTCCTTGGTTTTGAAATGGAAAAAGTTAATTTATATATTACATGCATTTATTAGAAGTGAGGATATGCTAACTTTTGCTTATTTTATCTATTTTATGGTGTCTGCTAAAGGGTTGGACTGGAATGGATTTTAGAGCTATAATGGACAATGTTCAGAAGACCAAAGGCACGATATATATTTTATGATTTTTGGATCGGATATTGTTTACAGTTTTAGCATTTTAATCTTTTTTAGGGGACGAACAGTTGACTCGGTGAGTCAGAAAGGACTATGATATATTTTCTTGAAGGGTGAATAGTATAAGAGTTCCATAAGCTATTAGTAAAGACTTTACTACAAGTTCACATACAATTTGTGTCCTATTCTAGCTTCTTAATTGTTAGAAAAGACTCGGTCACTCATAAAATACATAGCTCGTAAGTCTAGTTAATATTTGGAAAAATAGAAAGCTAGTTAGGCCAAAACCCATGGAAGCTAAGGCCCAACCTGCCACATCTAGGTATAAATACCTTTTCCATAGCTTGTAGAGGGTAGTGGTGCAAATCCTAACCGTTTTTTTTAAAAACCGGTATAAAAAACTGTAACCGGTTTTTTAAAAAACCGTAACCGGTTTTTTAAAAAACCGGTTTTTTTTAAACCGAACCGGTTTTTTATAACCGAACCGGTTAGACCGGTTTTCGGGTTTTTTACGATACCGGTTTTTTACCGGTTTTAAAACCGGGTTTAAAAAAAAACGGTTAAACCCGGTTATTTTATTTATTTTTTAATTTTTTTTTTTATAACCGTTAATAGTTTTTAAAAAAAAAACCGGTTTTAACCGGTTAAAAAAACCGGTCAACATGGAAGTCAAAGTAGCCGTTACATTTTTAAAAAAATAAACCGGTTATTTTCGGTTTTAAAAAAATAAAAATCCCAACGGCTACTAGCCGTTTATACCCGTTTTTTTGTGTGTTTTTTGATGATTTTAGGGCATGGCTTAGTACTATAAATACATGTAATGGGTTGGGGTTGAAAACACATCAAAAACACTCACTAATCTCTCTTTTTCTCTCTAATCGTGAATTATATATTACTTCTAAATTCCACAACATACAATGATGTCTACTCTCTCGTGACAAAAAAAACTCAACACTCACAACACAAGCTCTCCACTAATCCTCCGTTTTCTACTAGCCATCCTTTCGACGTTCATTAAATATAGATATATAGAAAGAGAACATCGTCTTCATCGGTTGCGACAGCTAAGGACCAAAACTAACTCCGCAGATAAGGCGATGCTCCCCCCATTGCGTATCTAATTCTCGATACTGTTGCTCATTCCACGCGACGCACGCAATGGCGCCGTGTGGAAAAACTCAGGAAACCTCCCCCCCCCCCAAAAAAAACTCTAAAAGAGCGGTTGCAAGAAAGGAAATATATCGCAAAATTTTTATTACCACCGCGCGTCAACCTATCACTCCCCCACACGGCTCATATTAAGGAATCTGTTGTAAAATGCGCCCCCCTAGATTTAGCCAATTTGCACATCATCCCCTCCCCTCTCCCCCCCCCCCCCCAATCAGACCCTAAATTCCCCAACCCCCCCCCACTCCACACACAACCATCGAACCCAACAACACAACAAAAAATACCCCTATCCCACCCCCTTCCCCCTAACGTCCCCCACAAATTGGCGGGTACCTATTGGTGAGGTTCTTTTCCCTATGGTCAAGTTTTTATATCCGTCGTAATGAATGCGGGGCCCTCCCCCCCCCCCCCCCCCCCCCTCCCCCCCCCCCCCCCCCCCCCCCCTCCTCCCCCCCCCCCCCCCCCCCCATCGACTTGCTTTATTACGATCAGCTCTTCCCCTCCGCTCTCATTACTCACCCACGCGCTTACATTCAACCCACTTCGACAACGTCAAAAGCTTACGGGGAGATCATTCAAAAAGGACCGGCTACCTCACTCAACGCGCAGGTTTCAACATGTTAAGTCGTATACTTTAGAAGTGACCTCTTGCTTTTAAATTATGGGAAACGGCTAAAAACTGCTCTCTCCTTATTGTCTGGTTTTCCCCGTGCCCATTATAAAATAAGGTGTTTCTTAACTAAGGATACTTGGTCCCAGCAACCACATGGTACGGAATATTCTTATTTAGCGTTACGGTCATTGGGTTTAAATCACGAATCTTGGTTATTAATGAACGAAACAATGCTTTTTTATAAAAACTATTTGGTTATCCTCATTCGGGATCTTATTAAGCAAAATTTTACTATGATATTTATAGTGAATATAATTAAGATAGTAAAGTTTTTACGATTTCAACTAGATCTTAGATCAATTTCATCAATAATATTTAGAGCTATGAAATTTGTTAAAAAATCGACAGTATTATAAAACAGTTTCCGCTCGCATTGTCTTTTTTTTCATTCCGTTGGTGTTGTTGCTCCTGTTATATATTATTTTTCCGTGCAAGCGGCAGGCATTAAAATACTCATGTGATAGTTTTAAGGATGAAATTTAGTGGTTTATTAGTAACTATATTAGTATGTAGGAGTAAACGAACGTACAAATAAACTATAGACCGTTTGAATCGTTAAACAATGTGGTGTAAGAACCCTTAGGACCTCATGGCTACTGATAATAATACTAGGTGGAATTCTACTTGCATGATGTTTGAAAATATATTACGACAACGTGAGACTTTAAACGCTTTTAATGAAACACTTGTTAATAGAAATAAGTCCGTTTCGATATAAAGCGGACCAAAGATTGGGATATAATAAATGATTTTTAAAATATATTTTTTAAATGTTTCTTAAAGTCGGCAACAATATTTTATCGGGTGTTTATTACCCAACTAGCTCATTAGTTTTAAATCAAATTTATGCTATGACGGAAAAATTAGTGACGAATTATAAAACCTCACTAGTCAAAGGTTTTAGAGAATGCGTTTATAGTTATAAAAAAGAATTTATTTATAAAATATTTTGCTAATTTCTACCTTTGGTTTTTACTTGTTCCGCCGCACTTAACGCACCCACGACATCTTAATACATGTTTAATTGTTGGAGGCATAGAACTTTTTTAATAACATGTCTAATGAACAATTTAGACTTTATCCTATGGGGTTAGATCCGCTAAAAACCCGACCCAATATATATAAACTCCCAAATTATAATATTTAACGATAACTTTTATAAAAATTATTTGAATTTATGCAACAAATTATGGTCAAATACAAAAATCAATTGTTGATCAAAATGCTGGGAGGATCGTACCGAATGCCAAGTGGACATTAATATAAACACTTTATATTACGTTTATTTGAAGACGCTACAAAAACGTCAACGAACCATCGGCCCCCCCATCAATTCGAGTTGGAGTAATATATGGTAACAACAATTTTTAATAACTTTAAGGTCCCGAAGATTGTTTACAAACTTTGACATTTGGCTTGTGGTTGCGAAAGAAAGGAAATTCAATTTCCCAATTTTATCCCTATGGCTCGTGACTTATTAAACGGTCCATAGCTCTTGATGGTAGTTCCAACCAAATCGGCCTTTTCTATTAGAGGTAGCAGTTATATACGGAAAGAATGAGTCAAGGACTAACCCCTCGCATCCCGTGGAAGTATGTGTATGTTTAAAAGATTAATTTGGACGGAGTGTAGAAGTAGATAGGGTTTACATGAAACATCGTTTGGAAGGTCCGATCATTATAAGACGTTTGAAGAAAACTTTAGCAAGAGAAGAAGTGAATTAGGGATTTTCACCTTCGATACACGAATTAGACTGAAGGTGTGTGTTTGAAGACTAGATATTGAACACGTTGATGTAGAAGATTTTTTGGGAAGATTTAATGGGATTGAGTATAACGGGTTTGATGGCAATTTTTTTCGGGCGAAGCTCCGACATACTTGAGTACATAATATGTTTTCGGAGGTGATGGGTCATGCCGAAGCTCGAATGTATTGTATTTATATAATTTTAGTGGTATAAATTGTATTGTTTAAATAAAAGTTATGGTTGTATTTTTTTTAGTATGTTTCCGGTGCAAATAAAAAGTTATGATTGTATTTGTTTAGTATGTTTCCGGTGTATTGTTTAGTTAAATGTTTGATAATTAACAAGTTTATTAAATAAATGTTCGAAGTTTTAAATTCCGAAAAAAACCGAACCGGTATAAAAACCGATTCCGAACATTTATAACCGAAAAATACCGAACCGGTAAAAAACCGATAAAAAAACCGATTCCGAAAATTTATAACCGAAAAAAACCGATTCCGAACATTTATAACCGAAAAAAACCGATTTCGGAAAAACCGAAAAAACCGAAACCGGTTATTAGAAAAACCGGTTTTTTTAAAACCGGTTTTCTAAAAACCGAAAACCGGTTTTAACCGATTTTTTTGCACCACTAGTAGAGGGTGTTGGTTGGTTCATTTCTCACACACTTAATCTAATATTTCTCTCTTACTTTCTCTCACTAGAAATAACCTTCCATCCTTCCTCTCTCTAGTTCTTTTCTTGTGTTTGTTATACAGATTAGATAAAACATTTTTTGTACAATTGGTATCAAGAGCCATGGGGTGATTATATATGTTTTTGTGTGCGTTTTGGGTGCGTTTGGTAACCGAACACGAACAAAAAGTTTTCACTTTTTGTGTGTTTAAAACCATAAAGTTTATATTTTAAGCTTTTACTACATTAGTATTAGTTAGTTGTACAAGAAAATCCTTGCAAAAGCAACAAAAAATTGATCTTTTTGTGTATATTTTGGTTTGAAAGTTTTTTTTGTACCAAAATCTTGATTTCAATTTTTGTGTGTTAAAAACTATAAAGTTTATGTTTTTAACGTCCTTCTAAGCTTAGGATAATAAGTTGTACAAGAAAAATCAAACAAAAACGTCAAGAAGTGTGTCTTTAAGTAATTTGAAAAAAGTGATTTTTGAACTAGGCGATTTATACACTGTGTCAGGCGATTTATACGTGTTTAAACCTAGGCGATTTATACACTGTGTTAGGCGATTTATACATGTTTAAACTTAGGCGATTTATACATGTTTAAACTTAGGCGATTTATACATTGTGTCAAGCAATTTATAAGTGTTTAAACCTAGGCGATTTCTACACTGTGTCAGGCGATTTATATGTGTTTAAACCTAGGCGATTTATACACCGTGTCAGGCGATTTATACGTGCTAAGCTTAGGCGATTTATACGTGATTTATTCTAGGCGATTTAAACTTCGTGTATTGGGCGATTTATACATCGTGTATTGGGCTCTAGGCGAATTATACGTGTACTTCAGGCGATTTATACCACTTTGTTTGGGAGAAATATACACTTCTCTTGGGCGATTTATATAGTATCTCTTGGGCGATTTATACATTGCATCTTGGGCGATTTATACATTGTCTTTGGGCGATTTATACACTGTTATTTTTGCATAGGCGATTTATACCATTTCTTCTAAGTAATTTATACGGTTTTTCTTTGATTTGTAAAATCCCGTGAAATATTAACTTATCTTCTCGGTTTTATCAAGAATTATAAAATCCCGTGTAATTCTAATACTTCATCACTTTAAAAACATTACTTTATCACAAATTCCTCTAATTACTAAACGATCAATAATTATCTTTTCTCATTTTTATAAACAATTCAAAATAACAACCTTAGCTGAATTCATGATTGTTGCCGGTGCTGATAACCGTCCTCCTATGCTTGACAAACTACAGTATGAGTTTTGGAAAAGTCGTATGGAACTCTACATTCAAGGTAAGGATCATGGACGGATAATACTTAACTTAGTTGAAAACAGTCCTCTTATCTGACCTACTGTTGAACAAGAGAATGACATTGTTAGACCCAAGACCTATGAAGAATTATCCAACAAAGAAAAGCTTCAAACTAATTGTGATCTCAAGGCTACCAACATTGTTCTTCACCAGATGTTTATGCTCTCATCAATCATTACAAAATTGCCAACGACATATGAGACATAGTTAAGCTACTTATGCAAGGCACATCATTGTCAAAGCAAGAACGTGAGTGTAAGCTGTATGACGAGTTTGATAAGTTCTCTCATGTGAAAGGTGAAATACTGCATCAGTATTACTTGCGATTTGCTCAACTTATCAATGACATGAACATCATTTAAATGACAATGCAACCTGTTCAAGTGAATACTAAGTTTCTGAACAGTCTTCCACCATAGCGGGTAAATTTGTGACTGATGTTAAGTTAGCTAGAGATTTGCATACTTCAAACTATGATCAGCTTTATGCTTATCTTGAACAACACGAGGAACATGATAATGAAGCTCGCTTAATGTGTGAAACATTTTGAGACCCACTTGCCTTAGTTGCCAACAATCATCAACCACCGTCTCACTTCAATAACTATCATTCTCAGTACACCACTCCTCAGTATGAACAACAGTTTTCACCTCCTACTCAACATGTGTACTCTTGTCCACCACAATCAAATCCTTATGGAGCAACTCATCATCCGCAACAATACCCAACTACTTATTGTTGGGTTTAGTTCCTGAGCCCTTCAGTCTTTCAGTAGATTTAAACATAAATTCCCTAAGTGTTTCTCAAACTGAAGTCTTTCAGTTTGAGTCACTAAAGACTTTCAGCTTCAGTCGCTGAAGTTCCTTCAGCATTAGCTCTTTAGGTCCTTAGAAGATTGTGAAGTATCTTTACTTCAGTGTATGAAGTGGTACAGAAACTGAAGAAGGACTCTTGGTTGGAGCTTCAGTTCATCTTGACTGACAATTTCAAGCTGAACGTTGTCTATCTCCTTAATAGAAGCTGAAACGTGTGTTTCAATTCTAGAAGGTTTACAAGGCGGGAAAAAGATTGCTTTATGTCAAAAGGAATAAAGCAATCTCCTTGGGAAATGATACTTCTAAAGTTGGTATAGAAGTACAACAACTTTCCTTCAAGGACTGTATCTAGTACTAGAAAGTAAACGTGCATTAAATGGTAGCTCAACCACCCATTTAATGCTTTCCACGTAGCTAGGTTAAAACTTGTAAACCCCAATCCCTTTTCCTATAAAAGGAAAGGGATTCCCAGAGTAAATGCTATCTCATTCAATTAATGTGATACACATTGAAGAGTTTATTTATCTATCAAGAACAATACATGCTCGTTATACTGAAGTGATGCTTTTCAGTTTAGTCATAACAAGTTTGTTTTCTTATTCTCATAACTTTGGTTAGAGAATAAGTTCGAAGGAGATAACACCCCAATTTTCATTCAACCACCTTGATATTCCGCAAGCAAGGTGTGTCATAGATTCTTTATTTGATTCTAATAAAAGTCTATACGTTGAAAAGTACTTCTGTGTGTTTTAAACTTGTTCTTTATATTGTTTATATATTTGTTTAAAACTCACTTTGTTGCTATGAAATCTGATTAGTTTAATTTGATAAATCTTATATCAGATTACAAGGGACCAACAAGTGGTATCAAAGCCTTCTGGTTTATAAAATCCCTTTAAAAGGATATATAAAGGCTCAAAGATTTTTAAAAATCAAGATCCATCTTAAATGGCATCAGTATAAGTACCATAGACTCTTGAATACAGGGGTGGCCAGTTAAATGCTGCTCCTGTACTAGAGGTGGAAAATTTCTCCAATTGGAAAAAGAGGTTCTTATGCCACATTATTGGTATTGAACCTCAATTTAAAAATATCATCAAAAATGGTCCTTTTATCCTCATGACAGTTGGTCAAAGAAAGCCAGAAAATCAATGGACTGAAGATGAGAGAAAGGCTACTAACTTAGATTAGCGACTCAAAAGTCTCATCATGTCTGTTCTTCCAGATGACAAAATGAACTCTGTCATAAACTCTTTAACAGCTAACTCAACATTGGATGACCTGATATTGTATCATGAGGGCCCCTTTGATGTGAAAGAAAGTAGGGCCATGGACCTGAAATTGTGCTATAACACCTTCAAATTCAAAGAAGGTGAATCTTTAACACAAACTTTCACCAGATACAAAGCTTTGATGAATGAGTTAGTAAATGATGGCATCAAACTTTCAAAGCTTGAAATAAATACTGGTTTTATAAAACGGTTACCAAAGAAGTGGCTAAGCTTCTGCCAAAGTCTCAGAAACACAAATCATGTGAAAGATTCTGAGCTTGCTTCTCTATTTGGTAAACTCAAATATGAAGAAAACCTTATAGACAGTATTTATGAGACCGAAAAGAATAAATCTCTTGTCTCTGCAACACATCTTTCAACTGCTTTCTTCTCTTCTTATTGCCAGGACTGTCCAAGATTAGTCCTGATGATGAAGAGGATATAAGAAGCATCAAGAGTATCTATAAATTGATCTTGAGGATGAATACCAAACAAAGTCTTTTAGCTCGATCTAAAAGATCTTCAAGAAAGGTACCTCAAAGATTCAGCAAGTACAAAGGCAATTGACAAACTGAAGTCACAAATTTGGCAAGAAAGATCACCTTTGCAAGAGTCTGCTGGTCCAATAACCTCAATTTTCATATATTAGTTCCTTTTTCAATCAAAACCTCTTATTTACCCCTCAGCACAAACCTGAGCTAAGGCCTACCAAAGACTTTGAAACCAAATACAACAAAGTCAAGGCTAAACTAGCTTCTTCTTAAGTTCTAGTGCTTCAAGCTCTTGATACGTCCTATGGTAAAAATGAACTATAGGTCTCATCGCTTTGAAGCCTATGAATGGGATGTAAGAAGAAGTGTCTTCAGTATTGATAATGAACTGTGGAAGGTGAAGGTACTCATGCACTAGTGAAAGAAAATAAAGTTGTCGGCAAAGAAAGTGCCCTAAATGGTGAATGGGTAAGATCTTCTATGAGAAAGGTACACCACTCTCTTGGAAAGGGAAGATAATGATGATAGATAAGTCTGGTCTCGATTTATCCTGTATTTTGATCTAAATTTTGTTAAAGAACAAAGAAGCAATCTTTTGTCAAAACATAGAAATCTTGTTCATGAACTGAATACATGCAAAAAGCAGCTTTTAGTACTAAAACAAGCAACACTTGATTTTCTTACCATGCATCATGTAGACACTGAAATTCTCAAAGAGAATAAAAACTTAAGATCTGAACTGAAAGAGCTAAAAGAAATCACTAAAACTTGGCTTAACAGTTCTAACAAAGTAAATCGGTGTATCAGTGAACAAATCCCCTCTCAAAAGAAAAAAATTCTGGGAGTTGATCAACTCACTAAAGATCCCTCCAGTTCATGGCAAAAAGACCTAGTCTTTGTAAAATCTTTAGCTGATGACACAAAAGTGACCATACCTCGTGTTGAAAGACTCTTGTTGTCTGAAGCTGAAGATTTTATTTTGCCAAATCATTATACTTGTAGGATACTCCCAGCTGAGTCATAAAGAAACACAACTGATCCTTCAGTTGCCTTCACTGACTCTTCAGCGACTGATTATGATTCAACAGATGAATCTTTAATCTGTAGCACCCCTCTTCCTCCACTAAAGAAGTTGGAAGGTGCTGAACCTATTTCTGGACCAAAGACTATCAAATCAATTTTAAAGTCAAAATCCACACTCAAAGCTAAAGCTTTAAAAGGTGTCATAATAAATAAACCATCCTCAGCTCCTGCTAAGGGTAACAAAATCTCTTTAGCTTCAAAAGTTCACTCAGCTCCTGCTGGTAAACTAAAGAGTGTAAAAATCGAAGATGATCCTTATTTAGCTATTGTAATAAAAGAACTTAACAGTCTAAAATTACAAAAGCAAAACAAAACAGCATTTGTAATTGCAACGATAGCCCGGGTGATGATGTTACCTCGCCAAGTTACCTGGCTACAACAATCCAATTGAGGTAACCCCGCGAACATCATAAATGGCAGATAATGTATAAGATTCATGTCTGCAAATATAAAAGCAAAATGAAACAGCATTTGTGATTGCAACCATAGCCCGGACCATGTTACTTCGCCAAGATATCATGTCTAGTCGCTAGGAAGTCTCAAACAAATACGTAATAAATTTGGCTCAGAGTAATTGATGATGTGCTTGCGCTTATGGAGGTTGCTGAGCCGAGCAATACCCGCACTCTACCTTCCTTCCACTATCCGCGGCAAGACAACATATTCTAAAGATCATCACAGCCAAGTAAAAGGCAATCAACATTGAGTCACCAAATGAAGTATAAGATTCGTGTCTGCAAATATAAAAGCAAAACGAATCAGCATTTATGGTTGCAACCATAGCCCGGGTGATGTTACCTCGCCAAGTTACCTTGGCTGCAACAACAATTAAATTGAGGTAACTCGGCCAAGACACCAGCCTTGCGTCCGTATGTTACGGCCACAAAACATATAACCCCGAACATCATAAATACTTATTTGATTCCTGAACAAATAAACAACTAAATAAGATATTACCTTAAACCACTCACCTTAAAACATATTGCAAAAAAATCGATAGATTATGTATCCAACAATCAAAAACCCCAAAATCAACAGAGGGCAAAGGCGGGTCAACCAACCTAACAAAAATCACAATAGACAAACTCCTTAAGTATCGAAACCAATAGTAGAACAACCAAAAAATTGCAATAAGGAAAATAGGTGCAGGAGTACTTACGCACGAAGACGAAGGGACACTAAAGAATTAAGGGTTTCCAAACAATCCTTTCAGTAGCCGCAATTAAAAACCATTTCCATGGAATTTTTATTGGTGGCAAGAATTAGGGAAGATTCAGGAAGAATGGAGAAAGATGAACGGGATCTGTGGAAAGCGATATTTTGTGTTTGATATAAATAGACAGGCTTGAGTGAATGGGCTAGGGCTACTTTTTAATATGGACTGGACCACACAAAGTAACAGTGGTTAAAAGGTACAGTATATTTTTCAATTGCTATGATATAATATATAATATATACATTAACGCATGAAATATTGCAAAGTTTGCCTGTTTGTTGTGTAATATTCATTTCAGGACCAAAAGTGACGAAAAGGACTAACGATGCAAAGAAATCCAGTTAAATGCACTAACGGTCGTTATATGAAGGATCTAGAAGAAAAATTAAAGAGGAGTTAATGATTAAAGCCAAAGTGCGGCGCACAATTTATTTTGTGCGGCGTACTTCTAAACGAAATGAATGCCATTTAATTAATCACCAAGTGCGGCGCACAATTTCTTATGTGCGGCGCACTTTCCTGACAGTTACTCCCAAATCATAAATGATTGCAATGATTATGCAACTCTTCACTCCCCCTAATTCAGCAACTGATGACCCATCCTCAGCTATAAATAGGACACGAATTTTAGAGCAAATCATCCCATTCTCATCTTTCAATCATCAATTATCAATTCTAAGTTGTTTTAGTAGTTCTAAGGAGGTTTTTGAAGGTTAACCATCACCTTCATCACTTTCCGGGTAGAGAAGGAAGTAAAATCTCAGGAAGTTAGAGTTGCTAGTGTTACTATAGTCAATTATTGCTTTATTCTTGGAAAGCATTGTAAGATTTGGAACCTCTACTCTTGGAATTTGGTAAAAACATGTTTCTATCCTTTGATAATATGAATGTTGGATTTATCATGATTGTTACATGTGTTGTTATTATGATTGTTGAGTAGATTAACATATTTGGTTAGGAGCTACATGATTATTATGGATCAAACTTGACTTTTGAATGAACTTTTGATATGAATAATATAAGCTTGATGCTTTTGAACTTGGACTCTTTAATCTTCGTTTGATCACCACTTATCCTGGATATAGGTCGAAAGACTCCGGTTAAGTGATTGATTTCCAAGTTGTTTGTCTACGACAACTAGACCTTAGCCTTGTGAGGATTGGCTAAGTAAACGAACATTAACCCAAGTACAAAAGGGTTTAACGCTAAACCACATGTCTAACGAACTTGGTTTAGCAAATTTATATTACTCATTATCAAGCAAGAATCATACTTAAAGCATTTTTCATAATAAAAGATAAAGGCCGAAAGGGTTTTTCATTATGAACAATAGATAATCTTTCTAAGTAACTAAACATTCCTAAATCGATTATAATTTCATTCGTGAATCATTCATCTACTTAAGTTTATCCATAATATTTCTTGTTCCTTAACCAAACATGTCCTTTATATCTTGAATTAAATCATTATCTTTAGATCCGTAACAGTCTATAAGATAATTTCCTTTTTGTAATATTATTGACTTTTTCTAAGAATACCCAATCTCGTGAAACGACTTGGTCTTACCTAAAAATATCATACTACATACCTGGGTTATACTTTTACCCGTGTGTTTCTCTATAATAAAATCGGTATTTTTAGTTATTATAAATTTAAAGCTTTTGAAATACATCAAAGTTTTTGGCGCCGCTGCCGAGGATTGATTTTATTCTTGAATTGGTCATTATAATTTTACAAACCAAAAACTTTCAAACTCGCCGTACAGTTTTCTGGCAAACTGACCAATTTTTCTTTAGAAAGTGCGCCGCACAAAGTATTTGTCCGCCGGTACAAATTCAGAAAGTACACCGTACTTATACCAAGTACGCCGCACTTCCGGCTCTTTTTACAAAACAAAATCAGTTTTAAGAGAGAAAACCCCAAAAACATCAAACCCAAAACCCATAAATTGTAATTTGACCATTGTGGAAACGTGTAATTTATTCCTTGTGTTCATAATTTTTGAATTCTTGTATTATAGCATATTGTGCATTAAAATGAAAAAAAATCAAAAAGAAATATTTTATGCTTTGTTTGCTTAAAATTATAAGTACTTATACTTGTTTTTTGCTTGCTAGATGTTGCTTCTTAAGCTTAGATTCCCTCAAAAATAAAAATAGAAATGAAAATTTTAAAAGAATTAAGGAAAATTATAAAAATCATATGATGATAAGTATGATTAAAAACCTGATATTTGCCATGTTCAATAAATATTTAGGAAATATAAAAAATAGGAAAAATAAAAATACTAAAATTAAAGATTATAAAAACTTTAAACTATAAAAGTACGCCGCACTTCTTTTGAAGTGCGCTAAGAAGTGCGGCGTACTTTCCTTTCTGAAACCAAACAGGATGATTATTTCTCCGTTTTTAAACAAAAGTTGCTTGCATTAAAAAATTCTACCTGTTTATTAATAATATGTAAGTGTAGAAAGCTATCGTTATTTTTTTAACTAACCCACTAATAGTTGTTTTAATGATGTTTTATTCTATAAGAATTATGGACCCAAATTCAAGTCTCAGAAAGATTTGCTTAGGAGACAGATGGTGATGATTTTATTTTTGTAGTAATCATCGAGTGACAAAGTTGAAAGGTCAGGAGATTGGAATTCTCTGGAATATCAAGACACAACCATTAGTATAGGGAAGAAAGTCATGAATGCACTCAATTTCTACAGGATGGAAACGGATGAGATTAGTGAGCGGTACATTGCACCATGTTTCGTGAATAGTTTAGAAGCATTTGATGGAGAAGTTAACTTAAAATTTGATGAGAACCTGATATTGAATGAATTCGCAGTTAAGTTGTGTTTGGACTATGAGGTAAAGAAAGGAAAAAAGTTGGTTAAGAAAAAGCTTATTGTTGCTTTGAAGGGACAACTCTACTTTGTGAAGTTCATCATAAACCCTGAGGAAGATGATTTTGAGCCTGGAGTCATTTTGGGAAGATCATTCCTGAGACTAGCTCAAAGAGTTGTAGATTTTGGTAACGGGGTGATCACCATTTATCCCGAACTGGATCCATTTGAGGATGATTCGGAGAAAACAGGAAAGAGCTCAGACGATTAGGATCAGTTACTAGATTTCAATTTTGATGATGTGCCAAAATCTGGAGAAGAACTTCCTCCATTTGTACGCAAGATGGGGAAGAGCAACCGTAACAAAAAAGATCAATGGAGAACCTTAATCTATTCTATCAAGATATTGGACCGTCCTCATCAACTAGGAGACATTTAACTCAAGAAGAGGTGGCAAAAGAGGAATTGGCAATCATGATTAGCCAAAGATATGCTCTGTTAGAAGAAGAGAGGTCTGTAATCGAGACCATGGCCTATAATGACAAATATAAGAAGATACTTGATGA
This sequence comes from Tanacetum coccineum, assembly GCA_026074375.1. Taxonomy (NCBI): domain Eukaryota; kingdom Viridiplantae; phylum Streptophyta; class Magnoliopsida; order Asterales; family Asteraceae; genus Tanacetum; species Tanacetum coccineum. The sequence goes on along the minus strand of BQNB010020764.1, from coordinate 33,784 downwards.
AATCTAGAAAGATAAGGTGGAACTAGATGGAAATACTATGAAAGAAGATGAAGAAGCAGTAAAAAGAATTAAAGGTGAAGCATTGAAAGAGAAAGACGATCCTGGTGCATTCATATTTCCCATCAGATCTTTGAAAGTTAACGAAAATGCATTAGCAGACACTGGGTCAGACATTAACACCATTCCTTATTGAATCTTTGAAACATTAGGAAAAGAAGATATGAAGAAGGTTGATAGGGAATCAGGATCTGATAAAATCATACCTCCGGGGAGCTATAGGAAAACTTTCTAATGTTCTTTGTCAAGTAGGAGTAACTACCATAATCGTAAAATTCCTTATCCTGGATATACTAATCGACCGTGATACACCAATAGTGGTTGGCCAGGGATTCATTCATATGATAGGTAGCATACTTAACGCCTCAGAAAGAATTTTCTCAACCTTTGATGGAGTTTGTCATCAAACCTTCCGAGCTGCAAGATTTGATGTTTTAAGAACAGCCGAGAGTGATAGTGGATGTAGAGGGGAATATGTGATCAATTAGTAATCAGTTTGGATCCCAATATATGCCAAGGACCCGCTCCATATCATAAAACTGTACTAATTCGGAAGATCGATCATCAGCTATACAAACAGTAAGTAACCCATTCCGAAAAATTTGTGTTTGGAAGAAAGCAATTAGTACATAAACTTACCAAACACGATTCTTAGTCAGTATAAAAAAACACACACACACTCAAACATAAAACCGTCGGGGTTCTAACAAAAACAAAGAAAAAGTGTCAAAAACCAATCCATCAACTTTCTAATCATGCCTAGGGTATGTTGGTTTCATTCCTTAAACTTGTTTATCATTAATTTGTTTAATTTCATGATTATTAGGGTTGGATATAATTAAATTAGGAAAACCTTAATCCATGTTTTATATAAGCAATTAAACCTTAGAATTATGATAATTAGGAGTTGTTAAACTCATGCATGCTTGATATTGATTAAATCTAAAAGTGTACTGTTCATATTATGAATTTATATTTAAAATTAATTATTAAAAAATCATAAAAATTCCAAATTATTCTTTTTCAGCCCAGAAAGTACGCCAGTTTTACCCCAAAACCGCCGCACTTTTCCCATATTTTCCAGAATGTACACCGCTTTTTAGGGAAGTACGCCACACATTCTACATCAGTAAGAAACAAAATGTTCCAAAAACCATAAAAACACTCACCAATCATGCTTAATCCTTTCTAACATAAATATAACTTTATTGTTGATTGTTTTTTATGTGTAGACTTCAGGAACACACAACGGAGAAGCCGGATCGTCACGATCCAAACGCCCAAGACAACATGAAACAGTGGAAGAATTGTTGCTTCCATAAGTTCACCACGAGTTTTTGCTATGGGAAGGATGTAATAGAGATGCAAAGTCTAGGTACAACACTAGATTAGCCCAACTGCTTCCTAGACACATTTACTCACCTTGTATTGTAAACTGGGATGTGCTAAACCAAATGGGTTATGATGGAGAAATTGATGACATGTTGAGAATTAGGGTGCGTAAAGATGCATCTGAGGAAGAGGTATTTACTTTGGTGGCTTGGATTAGAGCTTTCAATATTAATGAGCCAATTTATGCCGAGCTTTGCCATGAGTTTTATTCTACTTATGAGTTTGATGAAATGTGTGCTGATGATGAGTTGCAATCAAAGAAGATCATCAAGTTTAGACTTGGTGGACGTGCCCACAGTTTGACTTTGTTGGAGTTTGCTCGAAGATTGGGATTGTATCAAGCAGTTGAGCTAGAGGAGGATGGTTTTAATGTTTACTTTGAAGGAGGGTTGCGTAATGATGATAATTTTAATGCTCAGGATTATTGGTTGAGTATTAGTCGAGAGGAAAACCTTAGTTTGTCTAGGAGTCATACTTCTACTATCAGGAACCCAATTTTGAGGGTGATCCACAAAATGATCACTTATGGTTTGTGTTAGAGGACAACTGGGTATGATAAGGTGCAAAAGAATGATTTGTGGCTTCTAAGTATGTTTGATGCTAGACACCAAAATGGATATGCAAATGTAGCTTGGGTGATTGCGAGATGGATGAAGAGGAAAGGAGCTGGGACTCAGAAAGAGAGTCAAATTTGTTGTGGTCAGTTTATTTCAAAGCTTGCTAGGAAATGCAGGGTGTTAACTGAGGATGTGGTGAGGAGCTTAAGTGCTCCAATTTATTGTAGGGATTTGGATACAATTACGCTTAGAGATTTGATCGATTCTGATGGTAAACTTATTCCCGAAGATCCACAGCCGGGTGTGCCTAGAGTTGGTATTCCTAGACCTCCGAGAGCATCTATGCAAGACTTATATGATAGGATGGGTCATATGGAGATACGTCAGGATGCGATAGAGCGGATGGAGTATAGACAGTCATATCATTGGGACAGGTATCATGGAGTGTTTGAGCATATGGCTGGGGTTTATAGTGTTCCACTGCAGGGAGCCTACAACCCACCTGGCTACGCTCAGCCGCAGTATGACCAGTACTATCAGCAGTACCCACCACCACCACCGCAACAGCAGCAGGATGATGACGAGTAGTGTCGAGATGACACGAGTTGGTTACGTGACCGCATGTTTTGGGTCACATGTGTTTTAAAAACAATTTCCTTAAAAATTATTATTATTATTATTATTATTATGGTGTGTAAAATGCCTTTGTTGGCATTTAAAAACAATATTATTGTACTTTCCATTAATAATTAATTAGGATTATTATTATTATTTGTGTGCTATGCAATGTCTATATTCGTAACAGGTAAAACAAGAAAAGGCGCGAGACGAGTTGGCGCAAAGAAAAGATTTAGAATATCGATCACAATTGAAAAGTATATTTCATTCTTCCATTTTATCTTTTCTCTATAATATTTTCACATTGAGGATAATGCTCATATTAAGTATGGGGGGGGGAAGATAAACTGGAAAAGCTATTAGAATTTTCAAGAAAAAGTTAAAAAATAAATTTTGAAAATAACATTTTTTTGATCACATTCAAGCAATCTGACTCTGGATTGATAACATTACTAGCTTATTTATACCACCCAGAAAAATTGTGAGGTTTAGATCTTAAGGATTCAGGTATCCATTCTTGATACCTAAGATGATTTTATCTTTAGCTTTTTCGAGTTAAGGAGTGAGCATTTGCAAATATCTCATCCGTCGTTACGGCTGTGTATTTGTAGTTTTATCGCCTTTTCTGGAGTATTGATATCGATTTAAATTATATGACTGTGCCGGTGATTTGTTAATTCTAGAACTTGTGCTTGAAATCTTTATGAGACCGCAGTAAGAATACGTTCGCGTGTTATAAACATTAACTGATTAAGAGGTAATAAAAATATAAATATAAGTAACCAATAATTTTGTTCGAATTTTTTTTAATTAAATTATCTAAAATTTTATCCGTTCGAATTAAAGTGCTCAAGTGTTGCTATTATATGCAAAGAAGTATGCCTATCTTAAGTATGGGGGAAATCAAGTTTCCCCCAAGTGAAGTGATTTATCAAATATATATATATATATATATATATATATATATATATATATATAATATATAAATATAGTATATTATATATAAATAATTTATATTATAATATTATATATATATATGATAAAGATGAAAATGATATAAGTGAATATTGGTTAAATTAACGGATAAAGTGATTATGATTTTACTTATAAAGCTTTTTCCAACATATAATAAATATTTAACACTAAATAAAAGACCCTTTTTTTGATGTTTATGTTTGGTGCTTACACCATGTCGGTGAAGTTTAGTTTCCTGTACAAGCCTATGGTAATTTGAACAATTCATGACCGCGCGTATGAGTGACTTCCGTTTACTATATATTTTACCAAATCGAGAGAGTGTGAAAAATAATCTTATCTATAAAAATTCATGAGTTGCTTTGTCACGTTATCTATGCTTGTGATCATTAATTTGTTTTACCAAACGAAATTCTTTTGCTTTAATTGCTTGAGGGCAAGCAATAAGCTAAGTATGGAGGGATTTGATAACGCTCCAAACATACATAAATTATCCCTCGAAAATACACTAAATATATACGTTAACGCATGAAATATTGCAAAGTTTGTTGTGTAATATTCATTTCAGGACCAAAAGTGACGAAAAGGGCTAACGATGCAAAGAAATCCAGTTAAATGCACTGACGGTCATTATATGAAGGATCTAGAAGAAAAATTAAAGAGGAGTTAATGATTAAATCAAAAGTGCAGCGCACAATTTATTTTGTGCGGCGTACTTCTAAACGAAATGAATGCCATTTAATTAAGCACCAAGTGCAGCGCACAATTTCTTATGTGCGGCGCACTTTCCTGACAGTTACTCCCAAATCATAAATGATTGCAATGATCATGCAACTCTTCACTCCCCCTAACTCAGCAACTGATGACCCATCCTCAACTATAAATAGGGCATAAATTTTGGAGCAAAATCATCCCATTCTCATCTTTCAATCATCAATCATCAATTCTAAGTAGACTTAGTAGTTCTAAGGAGGTTTTTGAAGGTTAACCACCACCTTCATCACTTTCCGGGTAGAGAAGGAAGTAAAATCTCAAAAGTTTGGAGTTGCTAGGTTTAACTTATAGTCCCAATTATGCTTATTCTTGAAAGGCATTGTGAAGATTGGAACCTCTACTCTTTTGTAATGTTGGTAAAAACATGTTTCTAACCTTTGATAATAAGAAGTAGGATATATCAAGATTGTTATATTTTTTGTTTATTGATGATTAATTGAGTAAATAAAAAGAAAAAAAAAAAAGATTAACCATTGTTTGGTTTAGGGGCTACAGATTATTAATGATCAAACTCACTTTTGAATGAACTTTGATATGAATAATATAAGCTTGATGCTTTTGAACTTGGACTATTTAATCTTCGTTTGATCACCACTTAATCCGGATATAGGTCGAAAGGATCTTGATTAAGTGATTGATTTCCAAGTTGTTTGTCTATGGTAATTAGAATTTAGCCTTGTGAGGATTGGCTAACTAAACGAATATTAAACCAAGTACATTAACACTAAACCACATGTCTAACGAACTTGGTTTAGCAAATTTATATTACTCATTATCAAACACGAATCACACTTAAAGCATTTTTTCATAAGAAAAGATAAAGGCCGAAAGGTTTTTCTCATTAATGAACAATAATAATCTTTCTAAGTATTAAACAATTCTTAATCGATTAAATTTTTTTTTTCATTCCGTGAATCATTCATCTACTTAAGTTTATCCATAATGTTTCTTGTTCCTTAACCAAACATGTCCTTTATATCCTGAATCAAATCATTATCTTTAGATCTGTGACAGTCTATAAGATAATTCCCTTTTCGTAATATTATCGACTTTTTCTAAGAATACCCAATCCCGTGGAACGACCTGGTCTTACCTAAAAAAATTATACTACATACGTGGGTTATACTTTTACCCGTGTGTTTCTCTATAATAAAATCGATATTTTAAATCATTATAAATTTAAAGCTTTTGAAACACATCAAATTTTTGACGCCGTTGTCGGGGATTGATTTTATTCCCGAATTAGTCATTATAATTTTACAAACCAAAAATTTTCTTACTCACCGTATAGTTTTCTGGCAAACTGACCAATTTTTCTTCATAAAGTGCACCGCACAAAGTATTTGTGCGCCGGTTTTCCTGCAAATTCAGAAAGTACGCCGTACTTATACCAAGTACACCGCCCTTCCTGCCCCTTTTACAAAACAAAATCAGTTTTAAGAGAGAAACACCAAAACACCAAACCCTAAAAACTCAAAAATTGTAATTTGACCATTGTGGAAATGAGGAATTTATTCCTTGTGTTCATACTCTTCAAATTCTTGTATTATAGCATATTATGTGTTAAAATGAAAAAATCAAAAGAAACTATTTTATGCATTACTTGTTTAGATTCTAAAATATCTATGTTTATTTGCTAGTTGCTAGTTGTAGCTTATTGAATTTTGATTACATGCAAAATAAAAATAAAAATAAAACTTTTAAAAGACTTAAGAAAAATTATAAAAACCATATGATAATAAATATGTTTAAAAACTTGATATTTGCCATGATCAATAGATGTTTAGGAAGTAGAAAAAATAATAAAAATAAAAATACTAAAATTAAAAATTATAAAAGCTTTAAAACTAAGAAAGTACGCCGCACTTCTTTCGAAGTGCGCCGCACTTTCCTACTTGAAACCAAACAGAATGATTATTTCTCCGTTTTTGAACAAAAGTTGCTTGCATTAAAAAATTCTATATGTTTATTGATAATTTGTAAGTGTCAAAAGCTATTGTTATTTGTTTTAACTAACCCACTAATAGTTGTTTTTAATGAATTTTTATACAATAATAAATTATGGACCCAATCAAGTCTCGGAAAGATTTGTTAGGAGACGATGTGATCGTAATCACGAGTGAAAATGTTGAAGGTTCAGGAGATTGGAATTCTCCGAAATATCAAGACACAACCGTTAGTAAAGGGAAGAAAGTCATGAACGCACTCAGTTTCTACAGGATGGAAACGGATGAGATTAGTGAGCGGTGCATTGCACCATATTTCGTGAATGGTTTGGAAGCATTTGATGGAGAAGTTAACTTAGCATTTGATGAGCACCTGATATCGAATGAATTCGCGGTTAAGTTGTGTTTGAACTATGAGGTAAAAAAAGGAAAAAACTTGGTTAAGAAAGAGCTTATCGTTGCTTTGAATGGAGAGCTCTACTTTGTGAAGTTCATCATAAACCCCGAGGAAGATGATTTTGAGCCTGGAGTCATTTTGGGAAGATCATTCCTAAGACTAGCTCAAGGAGTTGTTGATTTCGGTAATGGGGTGATCACCCTTTTAATAATCCTGACCGAATCTGTTCTGAGGATGATCAGAGAAAACATGGGGGGGGGGGCAGGAAAAACTTAGACGCTTTGGGATCAATCACTAGATGTCAACAATTTTGAATGATGTACTAAGTCTGAGAAGAACATCCCAATTTGTTGCAAATGAGAAAGAGCAACCGTAAAAAAAAGAGCAATGGAGAACCTTAACCTATTCTATCAAGATATTGTACTGTCCTCGTCAACTGGGAGACATTTAAGTCAAGAAGAGGCGGCAAAAGAGGAATTGGCAATCAGGGTTATTGTATAAACATTTGGTAACAGATAAGGTTAAATCCTCATAATATCTAACAAGGGTTATTTTGTGCGGGTTATGTATCAAGTAATTTCACAAAAGTATGCTTGAAAAAAATAATTAAATTTGAGCATAATTTAAGCATTTTAGTGTGAAAATTAGGACAAGTAAACATTTTAATTATATCCCCCCAGTTGAATTATACAACGTCCTCGTTGTATAGATAAAACATTAAATACGGGAATTTAAAAAGAATTAGAATGAGAAACTCCCCTGATATTTGCTCAGTAGATTCTCCATCTTGAGTTTATTAACAAGATTGTGTTGAACAGCCGCCTTGAAGTTTCAAGACTCCAACACTTCAAGATCTCCAGATTTGTAAATTCTCCACCAATATTTGTTGATATTTCTTTGCTTCCAAGGTCCTGTATAAATTCTTAAAAATCAAATGCAATTCTATCTCCGTGTATTTTTTTGGTTAGACTCGAAATAAATATCTAAAACTTTACAGGAAGTCGATACGCCATATCTATACCCCAGGATACGTCGTATTGATACATGTATACGCTGTATTCATTTAATGAATACATCGTATAGACTGTGCTGAAAATAAAGACTGGATAACGTCCAGAAGGCTAATACGCCGTATCCATGGGGTTTGGATACGCCGTATAGACAGTCTGGAAAGACAGACTCGATAAAAATTGAAAATTACATTCCGGGTTGTCTCCCGGCAAGCACTTTTGTTTACAGAAAAGTCTTTAAGTTAGACTTGCCCCAATTTACTCCCATCCTTATAAAATAATTTAGGGTCGAACGGGATGCCAAATGGCACATACAAATTCTTGATTAGGAAAATGAATGACATCCCTTTGTTAAGATGATTCCAAGTCATGATATTAAAATTTAGTCCCTTGATAAAAGTTTTAGTTTTGAAAAATTTATTAGATGTATCATGACTTGTTTCCAAAAGCTTATTTGACCCATGTGCATAGGCACCAACATCGGTATTTATTACATCAGGTAACGGTTTGACAGATAAATCCCCCGAAGAGTGTTCAATATCGACTTTATCATCATCATTGTCCTTATCCGATTTTGAATCATTGGGATAAATTACGTTAAAAGGAAATAGATCATTAAAGTTTAAAACGTTTTGTTCCTCTTCATCACATATGGACAATGATGTTTCATCTTTCAAATTAAATTCATCGATATGTTAAATACTTATAGTAGGTTCAGTTAAGAAATTCGATTTAGACGTTAGAGCATTATTGTAAACAATGGCTGGAAATTCATTCTCAAAATCTTTAAAGAAGTCTAAATCATTAAAACAACTGACCGTAGGCTCACACGAGAGTGTTGCTTCAGATGTTAACGTGTCGTTAAAGACTATAGCTGGGAATTCAGTTTCAACAGATCCAAGGTCGTGAACGTCTTCATTATCCCAGATCTTACCATACGTAGCAGTTTCCTAGTTTTACACCTTACCACGCCTACGAGCTTTTTCTTCCTCAAGCCTGATGTACTCTTCCATAGTAATGTTAGGGTCGTCCATTTTAACCTGTAATAATTCACTAGGAAAGAAAACTGTCAACTAGCTTAATACACCGTATTCAGTAAACAGAATACGTCGTATTGATGATAGAGTCGAATACGATGTATTGGTTTTGAAAAAAAAATTATATGCCGTATCTAATAAATTGAATACGCCGTATTGGTTTGAAATTTTTTTACAGCGTACTTTGAATAATGCAGAAAACACACAAACACACAATATGCAAAATATACAATGCAGATAATCAAACACACAAACAAACACACAAATATGCAAATTAATGTAAGCTAAACTAAACTAAAACACTAATAAAAACAAGAATTAAACAACTTTACTCCCCGGCAACGGCGCTAAAATCTTGATGCGTCGTTGTGCGTAGGTATTTTATGTATCAAGTTTTACTATTTATTTTATGCCGACTATACCTAAAAATAACACTTTAACGGGCAGTGTACCTGGTCAGATAGAGTTTCGTGGTAAGTAGTGTGTCGATCACTAAGAGTGAGAGCGTTAATTCCTAATCCTATTAGTATTTTAGTTATCTAAGTTAAACCTAAAACTAATGCAAATGGGGGTTTCAGCCTAAGAGACTGACACGGTTTTGTGTATCTAACCTAAGGTTTTAATGACAAGTAAAGCAATAAACACACACAAAAAGACAACCAAATGATAGAGAAGCGGTCGAGAACTAATGTAAGGAAAACATATCAACCATGAATAATCTGATAAAACGCATATTTGTTTATTAGTGCAATGATTAACTTATCTCGAAGGGCATATCATTCCTAGAATTAGACGGTACTTCTTCCTAAGACCTAGACACGCTTAATTCTGTCATAATTAGACGTATCCGCATAAAGCAAGCATTTGTTGATTATAATCTATCTTAGGAGATTAATAATGGTGCTCTTACTAAACCCTAGCTCATGGAGACTTTACCCACTTACTGCTTAACGGCTCTTTATATACTAGTAGTCCACTATCCGAGTCCTTGCTAATTGAATAAGAATGTACTCGTTGATACCAGGGCCACCTTATGGCTCAACTAAGCTCATTAAACTAAAGGCAAGGATAGGTCAATATTTATGATCTTATGATTCTAGATATATAAATTGCAATATGGAGAGCTATCCCAGACTCTTAGCCTACGCCCAAACAACACCGAAGTTGTAGCGCATTAAATATGTAGGACTAGACCCAGTTGAATGATAGGTCACATACTTAAACACGTAAACGAATATAAATTGATAAACATAAACAACAATCAACGATAAATTAAGCAATCAAGATAAACAAACCAAACATTAGATCTTCATAAACACGGCTGATACCTAAAGGTATCACCCAATAGTCATTGTAAAAATACACACAGTTTGATATATGAACGATTAAAATAAATAAACCTTAATCAAACGCGTATTCGGTTTGATTACAAGAGTTTTCCTATGATCTTAAGGCTCTTTTATGACCTTCTATGCTCCTTTATTCGTCTCTTGGTCGATTTGGTGGTTTAGGGATTCACTTGCATACCTAAAACTAAGTTTAGGGTCGTATATTTATAGAGTCTAGAATCACGTCGATACGTCGTATCCAGCGATTGGGATACGGCGTATTAGGGATTTCTTGGATTAAGGACCATGTTTGATATCTTCCAGAATATTTTATTACTATATTGTGACTACGGCGTATTGATGTCTCTTAGATACGGCGTATTGGGTCTTCAATCCTTCGTGGTTATTTGTGAAGTGTAGGCACGGATACGCCGTATCTTCTTGATGGATACGGCGTATTGAGATAAAACCAGTTGATTCTTCTTCGTTGACCAAAGTATTATATACGGCGTATCGTTGATGTGGATACGACGTATTCTTCAAAGTCGGGCAATGGTCTTTTGATTCGTCAAAGTCTTGGATACATCGTATAGGTCTAGAAAAAAACTGCGTATTTTCTGTCAGATTAGTAGATTTTCTTGAACTCTTTGTTTATGCTCCAAAATGCATGCCTTTTAGCATAACTTCACCAAGTACTCCATAATTACTGCAATTCTCAAATACAAATGATTAAATAATAATTCTTTGCAATAATCATACAAAATGGGTAATATACATGGGATAAATGATGCTATAAAATTGAAGTTATTTGATATCACCAGACACAAACAAAAAACACACAAAAGGCAAACAAAACATATCCTATAGCACTCATGATCATACCAGGAAAAATTGGACACGGATTTACCAAACTGACATCCTACAACAGACATTTTATTAAAAAACACAAACATATATTGGCAAACTCCTTTTAACTTTCATTGAATAACAGTGGTTACCAAACCATTCTACAAGTTTTCATGACCCAAACAAAAATCTAAACAACATGAGAGCTAAATATAGAACAGGTTTAAACAATTCTTGTAACTATATATCACACTCTAAAGAGCATCACAAACTATTTATAACCACAACTTATACAAATCATATAGAATCAACACCTCTTACCACACATCAAAACTTAAAAAGATATTTCAAAACTTAAACAAACACAGGCACATGTCCAAAAATCATCTAAAACACAAACTGCAATGAAGTATATAAAACTAACACCTCTTATCACACATTCTAAGAGCATCGGCTCCAACATCAGCTTGGCAGCTTCGCAACCCCTACAACAAAGTGTACAAAATCATCGGTTAGAATCACTTCAACAAACACAAACACATGTCCACAATTCTAATAACTAAAAAAGAAGCAAAATAACATGTAATAACAAATCAAATAGTAAGCAAACCTTGGCATTGAATCTTCAACCACCAAAACCCTAAACAAACACAACTCCTTCAAACACTAAAATCCTAAAAGATCACCACTCATTAGTGTGGAAACTAGAAGGAGGGTTTGAATAGTTTACCGTTTTAAAATTAATTGTTTCAAAACCTTATATTCAAGTTTATATGAGATCAATCAATCACAATATAAATATAAGACAAGATATATTACAATAATAAATAATAGATTGAAAGATCAAACCAAGACACAAAGATTTATAGTGGTTCATATATGAAGCTCCTCTTTCCCTTAGTCCACTCCTTGAGTACCTAACTCAGGATTTAACTTCACTATGTTAGTAAGCTCCCTTCGGACAGAAAAAACCGTTACAGTGTCGCTTATAATGTTTTCTGACACTAAGCTCGATGTCGATTTATAAGCGGGGGTCTCCTCTATTCCATGGTGCGACGATTTCCTTATTGATAAGGGAACATCTGCCCAAACAGACAGTTGGTTTTCGTCTATTAGAGGTAACATGCAAATCATTCCATAATCTTTGAATATTAGGCTTCTATAAGCTGAATTCAAATCTTGAATTTATTCAAATCATTTTTCATTTACTTTAAATAGTTTGTATCATTTTTAAAGAATGTCTAGTTCTTTATGAAAATACAAAGTGTATGAAAAATGTTTTTTTGATCATTACTTAAACAAGTTTAATAATCATTATTCATACCTTAAGTGATGTTGTGTCGAAATGGAATTTTACAACTAAAAACTTGTTTGCATAAACTTCTACGTAAGATGTTTTTACATTTTGTTATTATCGAAACCTAGAGAGACTGTAAAATATAAATTTTAGACATTATTTGTATTAACAATCTCCCCATTCTTATGATAACAATATATAAACTCATTTTATTTAAAAGATTAAGTTTACAAGTTTTTAGCTTCAGTATATCCTTTTCTCTCCCTTTTGGTCGAAGCAAAAAGAGAGTCGTTGACGTGGAGATAAGAAATCTACGATGCTATTACTCCCAGTTAGAAATCGAGAAAAGACTCGGTCACTACCAATATAGTGTTATCGTAGCTCGTAGTTAATATTTGGAAGCTTAGTAAGCTAATCTTGACAAAGTCCATGGAAGCCTATGGAGGCCGGCTAATTGTACACGAATATAAATCCCCTCTATGCCTTGGAGAGGGTGTTGTTCATTTTTTAATTTTTTTATCATAGTTTTCTCTCTTGTGTTTCTCTCACTAGAAGTGTCCAACCAAGCTCTTTCTCTCTCTAAGATTTCTTTATTTGATTGTGTGTGTGATTAAATAACTAGTATTCTACAATTGGTATCATGAGCCATGGGGTGATTAAGAGTGTTTAGTGTGTGTTTTTCTTGCTTGCGTCTTGGTTACCAAACACGAACCAAAAGGTCTCTACCTTTTGGGTGTTTACAACCATAAAGATTGTATTTTTTTAGCCTTAGCTATCCTAGTAATAGTTAGTTGTACAAAAAAATCAAGGAAAAACATCAAAAATTTAATTTTCTTTTGTTTTTTTGTGTCCGAAACTTTTTTGAACCAAAAATCTTGATTTCAAATTTTTTTAAAAAACTATAAAGTTTGTGTTTTTAAGGTTCTAATAGGCCTAGGATACTTAGTTGGACAAGAAAAATCTAGCAAAAACGTCAAAAAGTGTGTCTTTAAGTGATTTGAAAAAGTGGGTTTTCGGATTTTTTGAAGGAGGCGATTTATACCTTGAAGGAGGCGTATACATGTTTTTGTTCTGGGCGATTTATACCTGTTCGGCTTAGGCAATTTATATGTGTGTTTTTCTAGGCGATTTATACGCATTTGCTTGGGTGATTTATATGTGTTTGTTCTAGGCGATTTATACAGGTTGTTCTAGGCGATTTATACGTGTGAAGCTTTAGGTGATTTATACCTATTCTTTCTAGGAGATTTATACGCGGCTTCTCTTGGGTTATTTATACATTGTACCTTGGGCGATTTATACATTGTGTATCTGGAGATTTATACGTTGTCTCTCGGGCGATTTATACACTGCAGTTTTGCCTAGGCGATTTATACCACTTTTATTTCATTGGGAGATTTATATCATTTTCATTGGAAGATTTATACGTATTTCCTCAGGAGATTTATACATTTTTGCTTAGGCGATTTATACCACTTCTCTTGGGCGAAATATACATCATTTTTCTCAAGAATTCTTATTTCACAGCTTCTTCTTTGATTTGTAAAATCCCACGAAACATTCACTTATTTTCTCGGTTTTATTAAGATTTGTAAAATCTCATGTAATATTAATTCTCAAATCACTTTAAACAAACAACACTTTAACACAGTAACCTCTAATCACTGAACGATTAAGATCTTATCTTTTTACATTTTCACAATCAATTGAAAATGTCTACTTTAGCAGAGTTCATGATAGTTGTTGGTGCCAAGAACCATCCTTCCATGCTTGACAAGACAATGTATAACTCGTGGCAGAGTCGTATGTTGCTATACCTCAAAGGAAAGAAAAATGGTAGAATGATGCTTGAGTTTATTGAAACTGGACCTCTCGTCTATCCAACTATTGAAGAAAATGGTGAAATTCGACCAAAAAAGTATGCAGAACTCTCCGAACAAGAGAAGCTTCAAGATGACTATGATGTTCAAGCACTCAACATTGTTCTTCAAGGCCTTCTTCCAGATGTGTATGCTTTTGTCAACCATTGTCAGCCGGCTAAAGAAATTTGGGATAGAGTCAAGTTCCTCACGCAAGGCACTGAACTTTCATATAAAGAACGTGAATGTAAACTCTTTAATAAGTTTGACAAATTTACCTCCATCAAGGGTGAATCACTTCATGAGTATTACTTACGCTTTGCTTAACTCATTAATAATATGCACACCATTGGCATGACCATTCATCAAGTTCAAGTGAATACAAAATTTCTGAATGCTCTTCAACCAAAATGGAGCAAGTTTGTAACCGACGTCAAATTAGCAAAGAACATGTATACTACCAATTTTGATCAGTTATTTGCATATCTGAATCAACATGAGGGACATGAAAATGAAGTACGAATGATGCATGAAAGATATCCAAATCCACTTGCATTGGTCGCCAACTATCACACTCAGTCAAACTCTGTTTAATATCCATAACAGCTATCATCAATTCATCAAACAAGACATTCTTATCAACCATACTTATCAACTTATAAAGCACCTCATCATCCACAACAATATCCACATGCTTATCAGCCTCAAATCAGTAATCCAACACCATCAGTTCCTCAAAATGCATATCATTCCCCTCTAATTTCACAACAACCACCAGTTGAGTTTCCACAAAATGACTCAGGACTTGCTGTTCTAGTATTTCTTCCAGGTGATGATCTAATTGCTTGTCTCAACAAAGAAATGGCATTTATGTCAATTGTAGTGGCATCACATTTTTTTTCTACCAACAACCAACTCAGAACATTTTTTGATCTAAGAAACCAAGCTATAATTCAGGATGACAGGGTTACTATTCAACAAGTTCAAGGAAGACAGGGTCAAGGTTTTGCTGGTAAAAGAACTCAGGGAAATGCTACAAGTTTAGTGGGAAACAATGTAGCTGGTAAAGCAAGGGTTGTTAAGTGTTATAACTATTAGGGTGAAGGGCACATGGCAAGGCAGTGCACTTAACCTAAGAGGCCCATGAACTTTACATGGTTTAAGGAAAAGATGCTGCTGGTTTAGGCACACGAAGCATGTCAAGAATTGGATGAGGAATAGTTGGCTTTTCTAGCAGATCTTGGAATCCTAGATGGTCAAGCAATTCAAACTACAATCCCACAAAATGTTACTTTCCAAAGTAATGATCTAGATGCTTATGACTCCAACTATGATGATATCTCTTCTACAAAAGCGTCATGGCCAATCTCTCAAGTTACGATTCAGACGTCCTCTCTGAGGTACCATATTCTAACACTTATCAACATAAAGTGATAATCAAAGTGTGCCAAGAAATGCCATATTTTGAACAAACACCTATTGTTGATTCTCTAGATAATGAGATAACAAGTGATAGTAATATCATTTCTTATTCTCAATATTTTCAAGAATCACAACAAGCGGTTGTTCAAGATACTAATTCGTCTGCACAACAAGATTCAATGATAATATCTATGTTTGAGCAAATGTCTGAACAAATGTCTAATCAAGTAACTAACTAGAATAAGGCTAATCAGGAAACCAAACCTGTTAATGAATCTTTAATTGCTGAGCTTGAAAGATATAAGGAACGCGTTAAAACATTTGAACAAAGATTTAATGTTGATTTGAACAATCGTGAAAAATTAATTGCTTCTCAAATGGATGACATGATTCGAGATAGGAATGCACTTAAGCAAGAAATTGACTCACTTAAACAAACTCTTTCTAAACATGTTAAGGAAAAGGAATCGTTATTGCAAACATTTATTGTTTTTAAAAATGAATCCAAAGAAAAAGAACGTAAAAACATGGACAAAGAAATTGAGTTAGAAAAGACGATAAAGGAATTAGATAATATTGTTTATAAAATGGGTCAATCTGCGCAAACAGTGCACATGCTAACGAAACCACAAGTTTTTTATGATGACACTCACAAACAAGCTCTTGGTTATCAAAATCCATTTTATCTTAAAAAGCCCAACGCATTAAGCCAACGTTGTATGATGGTAGTGTAATATCTAAGAAACATGATGTGATTTCTATGGTTGATAAAGAAGATATTTTGATTTTAGAGGAAGAGAGTCGATCGAAAATGCTTACAAAACAAAATGATCTAATTTCGATAAAACAGAAAATTAATATTTCTCTAATTAGTTATAATGAATTAAACAAATTGGCTGACGATTTTGTAAAATGTTTTGTTCCCCCAACAAGAACTGTCTGCAGAACAAGCTTTTTGGTTACAAACTTTAAACCCTAATTTTGAACAACTTGGTGTTCCACCAACACCTATTAAAATAGAGGCTCCTAAAGAACTTCTAAAAATAAGTTTGGTAAATACAAGTTTGCAAAAACTAAAATATCATCTTGCCAATTTGGACAAGGTTGTGAAACAAAGGACCACACCTGATGCTATAACCGAAGGTTCATAAGGTTTTGAACACACTAAAGCGGTTTTCCTCACACATATAATTCCATTTCTAAATTTTTTTTAAAACTTTATTTAAAGATTTTGACAACGGACTTCATAATGAGATTACTGAAGTACAAACGATTTTTAACCAAATGGAAGCTTCTGTTGAACAGTGTTCTGTAGACAAGAAATGTTTTGAATTTCAAAAGAAAGAACTTTTTCTTGATAATGATCGACTCTTGGGATAAATCATATCTCAAGATATTGTGCTTACTATTATGAATTCGTTTGTTGTTATTGATGATTCTAAAAAGAGCGATAAAAGTTTTGTAAATATATATAATAAGTGTTTAGAACTTGAAGCTGAACTTGTCAAAAGGAACGATGTCTATATTGAACTTTCAAAACGGTTTTGAAACCTTGAACAACATTGCATTTCTCTTGAAGTTGCCATGCAACTAAATCAATAAATTTTTCAAAAACACAAATCATGTGATAATCAAAATGATCCTAAATTTCAAGAATATTTTAAAAAATGATTTGAAAGCTCAGCTACAAGCAAAGGACACTACGATCAGTAATTTAAAGAAACAAATTCACTCTTTGAATGCCAAATGCAATCAAGCCACTATGCAAAAGGATATTGATGAGTATGAAACAATAAACATAGAATTGGAACACAGTGTGGCTAAATTACTTAGAGAGAATGAGCAGTTACATATAGAAAGAGAGCATTTGAAAAAGACTTACAAAGAGCTTTATGATTCTATTAAAAAGACACGTGTTTAAACCAAAGACCAATGTGACTCTCTAATAGCACAACTAAATCAAAACTTTGTTGAAAATGCTAACTTGAATGCTCAAATACAGGAAAAGTTTTTTGCGGTTAAAATGAAATAAGGGAATTAAAAGGAAAAAATGTGCTTGAAAATGCTGCCCCAATGCCTAATCTGAATGTGATTGCCCCCGGAATGTTTAAGCTTGATTTAGAACCTTTAGCTCCTAAATTTTTGAAAAATGGGGATTCTCACATAGACTATATTAAGCACTTTCGGGAACATGCTGACATACTTAGGGAAATAGTTGAAAATGCTAGAGCACTAAGTCCTCTAGATAGTAATTTAGACTCTGCCTATAAGTATGTTCAACGAATTCAAGAGGTTCTAGTTTATGTTAAAGATACATGCCCCTGTTTAACAAAACCTAGTGAGAAATTAGTTGCTGTCACACCATTGAACAGAACTAAGAAAGTTAGGTTTGCCGAACCTGCCGCATCATTGAGTTATACTCAAAAATAGGTAGATTCACATAAAACACAAGATTCTAACAAACCTGTGTTGCCTTCTACAGGAGTAAGAAGTTCTACTAAAGCTAGCGGATCAAAGCCTAGGAGCAATACAAAGAAAGATAGGATCCCACAGAATTCCAGTAGTAACAAGAAAAAAAACAAAGTAGAAGTTTATCCTAGGATTGCTAAGTCTGGTTTAAATAATAAGAATCATGTTTCTAAAATAGTCTATAAGGAGGATGATAAGCATACAATGTTAAATGCCAATTCTGAATTAATTTTTAAATGTAATCAATGTATGTTTGATGCAAATCATGATGTGTGTTTTCTTGAATTTGTTAATGATGTGAATGTGCGTTCTAAATCTAAATCTGCTAAGAAGAGCAAAACCTATAGCTGGAAATACGTGCCCTTTAACTAGGATCACTTCCACTAAAGTAGCGCCTCTTAAGGAAACCACTTCAAAATCAGTAACTACACAAAATCCACAAATTAAGGTTTATAGCAAGAGACCCAAAGTAACAAAATCTGTAGGTTCGAGTAGCAAATCTAAGATTGTAGAATTTAGGATTTCTAACAACTCGAAACCCAAAAAATATTGGGGATCCAATGCTTCAAATGTTCCATCTTCTTCTCTTGTTGATTTCAGGTTGTCCAAATTGTTCTCTAGTATTTGAACTCTGGATGCTCCAAGCATATGACAGGAAACCGCTCTTAGCTCATCAACTTTGTTCACAAATTTTTGGGTACTGCCAGATTCGGAAAGGATCAGATTGCAAAGATTATGGGCTATGGAGATTATCAGATGGGAAATGTTATGATTTCTCAGGTTTACTACGTGGAAGGGTTAGGACACAACTTATTTTCTGTTGGTCAATTTTGGGATTCCAATCTGGAGGTTGCTTTTCATAAACACACCTGCTACATTCGAGACTTAGAAGGTGTTGACCTACTCAGAGGATCAAGGGGCTCACATTTATACGTTTTGTCTCTGGAAGATATGATGCTGTCTTCTCCCATTTGCCTTTTGTCTAAAGCTTCAAAAACAAAGTCTTTGTTATAGCATCGAAGGTTATGACATTTGAACTTTGATTATATCACAACACTGGCCAAACAAGGACTGGTTCGCGGGCTGCCCAGATTAAAGTTTTTGAAGGATCACTTATGTTCTGCCTGTGCTCTAGGCAAAAGCAAGAAACACTCCTACAAACCTAAAGCTGAAGACTCAATTCAAGAAAAGCTCTATCTTTTGCACATGGACCTTTATGGGCCAATGAGGATTCAAAGTATCAATGGACGGAAATATATATCGGTTATTGTGGATGACTATTCTCGGTTAACGTGGGTAAAATTTCTACAATCAAAGGATGAAGTCCAAGAGTTCATGATTAAATTTCCCAAAATGATTCAAGTCCGTCTTAATGCGACAGTCAGAAATATCAAAATAGATAATGGCACAGAGTTTGTCAATCAGACCCAAAGGCTTATTATGAAGATGTCGGGATCTCACACCAAACATCGGTTGCTCGCACTCCACAACATAACGGCGTTGTCAAAAGACAGAACCATACTTTAGTGAAAGCTGCTCATACCATGTTGATATTTTCTAAAGCTCTGCTATTTCTCTAGGCAGAGGCTGTTGCGACCGCTTGTTTCACTCAAAACCGATCATTAATCTGAAAACGTCACAACAAAACACCATATGAACTTATCCATAACAAGAAGCCTAACTTATCTTATATTCATGTATTTGGTGCTCTTTTTTGTCCCACCAATGATAGTGAAGATCTTGGTAAGTTGAAACCTAAAACAGATATTGGAATCTTTGTTGGTTATGCTCCTGCAAAAAAGGCGTTCCGAATCTACAACAAGAGGACCTGTCTAATCATTGAAACTATTCATGTTGATTTTGATGAGCTGACAGCGATGGCTTCTGAACAATTCAGTTCAAGTGTCGGGCCTCAACTTTTGACTCATGGAACAATCAGTTTAGGACTCGTGCCAAATCCTCCTTCTCCAACACCGTATGTACCAACAACTAAGAAGGACTGGGATATTTTGTTTCAAATGATGTTTGATGAATACCTCTCTCCTCCAGCATGTGTTGCTTCTCCCAGTGTTGTAGAAGAGTTACATGATATTGAAGTTGCACATCTAGATAATGATCCCTTCTTTGGTGTTCAAATTCCAGAACTAAATTCTAAAGAATCTTCTTCAAGGGATGTTATTCCAACTAATGTGCACTCAATCAATCAACCACCTGAACATCTCAGTAAATGGACCAAGGATCATCCGTTGGATAATGTCATTGGTAATCCCTCATGACCCGTCTCTACTAGACATCAACTACAAAATGAAGCCATGTTTTGCTACTTCGATGCTTTCCTTTCTTCTGTTGAACCAAATAATTATAAAGAAGCTTTAAAGGAAGCCTGCTGGATCGAAGCCATGCAAGAAGAACCAAATGAGTTATAATGACTTAAAGTATGATAAGTTTTACCTCGTCCAGACCGAGTCATGATCATTACCTCAAAGTGGATCTTTAAGGTGAAATTAGACATATTGGGAGGTGTTCTGAAAAACAAGGCAAGGTTGGTGGTAAGGGGATATCGTTAAGAGGAAGGGGTCGACTTTGAATAATCTTTTGCACTGGTTGCTTGACTAAAGGCCATAAGAATCTTTATTGCATATGCCGATTATATGAACATGATCGTCTATCAAATAGATGTCAAGACTGTGTTCTTAAATGGCATATTACGAGAAGAGGTCTACGTTAATCAACCAGACGGATTTGTAGATCAAGATAATCCTAACCATGTCTATAAGCTGAAGAAAGCTCTTTATGGGCTTTGGTATGATTTGTTATCATCATTTCTACTATCCTAGAAGTTCTCTAAAGGCATAGTTGATCCAACATTATTCACTCGGAAAGCATACTGGTACAAATCTATGTAGATGACATAAGTTTTGCTTCAACTGATCCTACACTATGTGACTCATTTGCTGAAATAATGTGTTAAAAATTTAAGACGTCGATGATGGGCAAAATGTCTTTCTTTCTTGGACTTCAAATTTTTCAAAGTCCCAGAGGCATCTTTCTTTACCAATCCAAATATGCTCTTGAGATAATTAAAAAATATGGTATGGAAACCAGTGACCCTGACTCTCCCATGGTAGAGAAATCCAAACTGGATGCGGATCCACAAGGGAAAGAAGTTGATCCTACACGTTATCGTGGAATGAACCGTCTCCAGATCAGTGAACTCACCAAAGCTGACCTAGTTTGACCGGTTTATAATCTTCTCAAAGGAACATATAAAAGTTGTGTGGAACTAAAATACAACATGGAAGAATGTTATTGTGCTTTATCTGATCAACTTGACTAGAACAACCCTGAAGGAAATTGGTGTCCCTATGACCTCAGCAAACCTCTACTTTTGCATAAATCTTGAGGTCGTCTCACTGTCCCTGCAGATTTCTTCTTCAACAATGATCTTGAATATCTGAGAGGAGGAAGCACTAATAGAAAGTATACGACATCAACAACCAAGACTAAGGCTGCAAAGTATGAAATAGAAGGTATTGAAGACATGTTTCCCACATTATGGAGTCCAATAAAGGTAGTTTATGACAAGCATGCTGCTTTAGGGATTTCCCACTAGGGACCCAAATGTCAAAGGTTCTATGGATACGTGATCAACATGGTATCCAGACATGATGTTTACTCCACCATGAGGATTCTCAGTGTAACGAGTATTACTGTCGACAAGTGGTATGGATATGGTCATTTGAAGGAGATCATTGTTAGAAGAGAAGATAACAAATTATACAAGATCATGGAAGGTGACTTTCCAAGACTTCATCTGAACGACATTGAAGACATGTTGCTTCCTATTGTTCACAACAGACTCAACAACCTTGAGGGAGACGTAATTGTTGACTTGGTAGTTGCTTTACGTATGTACATTCAAAGAATTGTCCTTTAGTCGCGAGTTGAAGATCTTTAATTGGGGGTAGAAAGTTACCAAAAGAAGCTCAACATCTCCAAACCACGAACTCGTGATGTTGACCTGTCTCGCAGAGCGCCATATAACCCTCTCTCAGAACCTCAAGGAGTGATTTATGAAGACAAGCTGAAGAGGAAAAGATTAATACGTACTGACAAAATCTATAAGTTTAGTGATGGCACACTCACCTCAGTTTGTAATACTCTGGATCAAATGCTGAAGAATTTTAGGTTGGGGTATAACAAGGCTATGAAAAAGAGGAAGTGGACTACAACATATCAGAAATGGACTCGTATCATGATTAAAGACATTAATCAACAGTTGTTGCATAGAAGGATCATGAGGAGCTTAGAGAAGTTCGTTGGTGGAAGGGAATATGGGACTGACATTAGACTATTGCAGCGGATAATATGACTATGTCATATTCGGTTCTACTCATTCAGGTCATGTCTCATAAACAAATCTTGTGAATATGTACATTAGTAGTGTAGACTAGAAAAATAGGCTAATATAAATAGTGCTTGAGTACAAATTTTCAAGAATTTCTTAGTAAATTTAAAAAATTTCAAAATTAATGTACTCAACAATATATAAATATATATGTGTATATATATATATATATATATCCTTCATAAATTAAGGGGGAGCATTAAAAATGTTCCTAATAAAGCTTAATAATAATCGGAACATTTTTCTCCCCAAAGAGTTTTCAAACATATTTAAATCAATTGATATCTAAAATATCAAGAGATTTGACATTTTTGATAGGGGAGAAAATATGATCAAAATATAAGACTTATAAATGTGATCTTAATGACTCTAGTGCAGCTTCTTCACGTATGTGGTAAACATTTTCGAATATCGATGCACATATGCAGGGGGAAATCTTGAAAGTTAAAAACTATTAAGGAACAAATGTTTTGATAAGTACCTTGGTTGAATTTTTCAAAAGGTTTTAATGGCAACTGTGGCAATACCAAAAGACCGACCATGTACTTAATTTTATGAACTTATAAGGTGGTTAAGGTTAGGTATTCATCCCATGATCCGGCCAGAACCAGAGGGATCTACCCAGGGACATTCCATTAGATAGAATAGAAGTCTTTAAGTATGATATAAAAGGAGTGGAAGTGAGAAAGGGGATAATGCAGACTAAGACAGAGCTAACACTAGAACAAACCTAACAAGGTGTTAGTGATGAAGTCTTGGTAAGCATTAAAGGGGTTGAAGAATGAAAAAGAAATGTAAAGATGAAGGATGAAAAGAAAAAAGCCCTTCTTACACGTAGGTATAAACCGGGTTAATACATATGCTATCAGAAATACTAAGTTGTTGCCTAGTATTGAAGATAGTCACCATGGACCATGTGATGCGATGCATAACCCTCCCTGGCTACTCAAGGTCTCTCAAAATACTATTGTTTCATTTCTCACAGAGATTAAACATATTTCTATCTACTTTCTCACTCTGAGTTAGTTGGTATTAAAAAGGTGGCAGTCTGCTCTCTAGCCTCTAATTACTAAAACTAAAGTGCACTATCGAGTCTTGAGCCATAAAGAGATCATCCATAAATCTCACTAGGACACTATTCCAATATATTTGTTTTTCATACACTGTGAAAACAAGTAATATCTTAAGAGTCCTACGCATTATCCTTGTGATATTGCTAGAACATCAGAGTGATACTTAAGTATTCACAATAACGATGGAAATCCTTCCAGAGCCAACATCAAATAAGCTTTGCGGTAGGTGACTTGTGAGATCCTATATGGATCAAACTTGTGACACTGGATATCAAATCGGTCCAGACTATTAATTAAGGGTTGACGAATTTTGAAATGCATAAAACTCATGATGTGTCGCAAAACCACTTTAGCAAGTAACACGTCGATTGATTTTCAAATCAATTTTTGATACAATCGGTGAGACATTTTCTCGCTGGTTCACTCATACCGTGTTGTCTACTTTGAGACACTCTGGTAATGAGAACGGATAGTGCAGCTACGAAACCCTGTCAAAGGAGATTCTCTTGAATTCTACCTAATCACAGGCAGTATTTATACTGATTAACAAGGAACCGTGGTTATTGCAATCGTATTCAATGAAGTAACAAAGATACTTTCGTCCATATATGTTGTTTATCACTAACCCATTCATGCAGATAATCCTGACGGTGGCAGCAGCTGGTCCACGACAAGTCAGATTCATAGCCATATGCTCATACTCAACCGACATATGTAAAGACATTATGAAAGCTCAAGTAAATGTTTCAAAAGGCTTTCGCTACTCTAATACCACACGTCTTCCTTGATGTGACGAAGTATTAAATTTAAAGAATTTCAAGACAAATGGTTATTCAAGCTTTCAAGATAAAGAAAAGTACGAGCATGTCGGTCCGAAGGTCACAAGTTCAAAAGAAGACAAAAGGTCACAAGATGATGATAAGAGATTAGATTTGGCTGATGATCTCAAAAAAGCTCAATACCACATACAAGTCAAGCTAAAGGAACAAGCTCAAGCCTAAAGTCAAAATATCACTACACATATTTCAAAAGATAAAGATAAAGATAAAGAGTCAAACCTACGAGCAAGATTGAAGACAGTTTTAGAACGCTGAGCTTAAGATTTTATAAATTGTAGTAACCTCTCTTAGGGGGAGATTGTCAGAAATCAAAAAAAGACTTGGTCACTACCAATATAGTGTTATTGTAGCTCGTAGTTAATATTTGGAAGCTTAGTAAGCTAATCGGGCCAAAGTCCATGGAAAGCTCATGGAGGCTGGCCTATTGTACACGAATATAAACCCTCTCCATGCCTTGGAGAGGGTGTTGATCATTTTTCATTTTTTATCATAGTTTTCTCTCTTTTGTTTCTCTTACTAGAAGTGTCCAACCAAGCTCTTTCTCTCTCTAAGATTTCTTCATTTGATTGTGCATGTGATTAGATAACTAGTATTCTACACTCCCTCATACTGTATGCTCCCCCTTATTCAAGGCACTAGGGAATCGAGCTATGATGACTTTCTACAAAATCATGTTAATTGTATAAGTGCATATATTCTGATATATATCGAGTATTCTTCTAAAGACTGGCTAGAGAAATGAAAGCAAAAATGAAAATGTATAAAGATAAGACAGTCACATCATAAGCATAAATAAAGGTTCATAAATATCATACTTAAAGAATGATTTCCATACAAGATTAAACGAAAAGATAACTAAACAAATTCTAGTGATTTGAAAGATCCTTGAATATGCTTTTTAAAGAGTTCCTAAGGTGTTTATTTTTCTTCTAAACATATATATGTTTAGATGGTTGGGTTATGAGGGTCCGTTGTGGTTGGAGCTGAATTGATGGAGCATATATAGTTGTTAAGTAAACGCTCAATGTAAGTTGTGAGAGATGAGACTTTGCCTCTAACACTTTGATCTCTAGAATTAAGACAACAAAAGAAATGTAGATGGGCATAAGCAATAAGGTTGTAGTATTTGTTAGCCTTAAAATATGAAGACTTATACGGAATTACATTAGTTTACATATAGTCCGATACGCAAGGGCCAGTTATGTCATTAGATGATAGTTTGGCGTATCAAGGACTATATATTCCCCTCCATACTTCCATGGAGGGGGTGAGGATTTCATTTATAACAAAGAGAGTGTGTATTTTCCTCATCATTTTCTCTATAAAACACCCACTCTCCATATCTCTTTCTCTCACTAATCTAATATGGCAAGCTTTCACTTTTATCCTCCCCGACCTTTGGATCTACCCTTATTAGTGATTCTTATAACGTAACATTTGGCATCAGAGCTAACCAGGGGTGTTTGTATTGGTAGTTTTTGTGATTTAGCATTTTGCAATTTAGCATTTTACAGTTTAGCATTTTGCGGTTTAGCATTTTACGACTTAGCATTTTACAGTTTAGCATTTTGCGATTTAGCATTTTGCGATTTGGCATATTGCGATTTAGCATTTTGCGATTTAGATTTGGGATTTAAAATTTGCGATTTAGCATTTGCGGTTTAGCATTTACGATTTAGCATTTTCGGTTTAGCATTTACGCTTTAGCATTTGCGGTTTAGAAAATTTGGCCATTTAACCATGCGATTTGAAATACCTAATCATGCGGTTTTTTATGTTTATGACTTAAACTTTATGTTGCCAAAATTTTACAAAAATGTTGCGGTTTAAATTAATGTTATTTACTCCATGGACAACTAAGCAAACACAATACATCACACTAAAATGATCCTATTAAATATTCACTAAAATGTCAAACTGCTAGTATTGGTATTGAATGACTGATGACTATGGGGTCTTTGTATGATATTACTTATCTGAGATTGAAGTGGGATTTCACGAAGGAGTGTACTTTATGTATCTTTAAGTCGAGGTTGGTTGGATGCATGACTTTTAAAGATAACTTACTTGAACGTTTCGGTTAAAGATTAAAGAGTTGATCTATCTAGTTATACATGATGTAAGGAGTTACATAATAGTACTTACAGGTTATAGTTATCACTTAAAGGAGTTACGTTTTAGTGCTCAATGTCATACGCAGATGAAGTTGTGGATAGTTTCAAGAGGTGTTGTATTTTTTATATACTTTTGATGTTAGGTATATGGTACTTAGAGATTTGCCTCTACACCGTTCTTTAATCAATAAAAGTGCAAGATTAAGTCACAAACTTGGAGGATTGTACTTTAGTTTCAAGTTCGTTATATCGGGTTGTCTCCATCAGTGGTCATCAGTAATAGCCAACAGAATACGAGGTTGGTAAGTTAGCCAGAGAGTCTGAAGGTTGAGATATGATCAGCAATTCTCACGGGATATGTGAAGCTATAGAACATCAATGGTACTTCACAGTCTAAGCAAAATCTTTCAAAGTTATTCAATGTCATTCATAATTTTTCAAGATGTTTGCTTAAGATAAGAACTTCTCGAGTATATGAACATGCACGTCAATGATGCTTCCGAGAGTTCAAAACCATCATGGGGAAAACATGTACTTTGATGTTATTAGGTTAACTTCCAGGGGGAAGTAGTGTATACTACTTGACTTATTATGGTTTATGTGAAGTATTCTACAAGCATGAGAAGATTTGTTGCTGATCTCTTGCATGTTCCACCGAATAGATATTCACCAAGACCAAATGTCATGATACAGTATAGAAGCAGTATTAGTTGGTGTGGTTGGCTGATTCTTCTACAAAATTTCGATGTGCACGTTAAATGTCAATGTTAGAAGATCGCCCGAGCTACATCAAAGTTTTAGAATCTGCTCAAGATACATATGTTGGTTTGGGGGGAAGCTGAATCAGATGCTTCGCTAAAAAGGAGTCTATGAAGAAAGCTTTTCAAGACATGCTGCATGAATTGGAGGGAAGTTAATCCAACTTATGCATAATACAATGGTTTCAGAATAAGTAAATATACAAAAGATCCAAGCTGGAGTACAAGTATCAAGACTAGAAGACAAAGACGTCATCTTCAGCATTGGAAGCGCTTTGGAAGACTTTATTTTGTTGTCTTTTGTACTCGTTAGGAACATTGTAAGTAATTCTGTATGTCTACATATTGGGGGAAGATTGTTAGCCTTAAAATATGAAGACTTATATGGAATTACATTAGTTTACATATAGTCTGATATGCAAGGGCCAGTTATGTCATTAGATGATAGTTAGGTGTATCAAAGACTATATATTCCCCTCTATACTTTCATGGAGGGGGTAAGGATTTCATTTGTAACAAAGAGAGTGTGTGTTTTCCTCCTTATTCTCTCTAAAAAACACACTCTCTCCCCATCTCTTTCTCTCTCTAATCTAATATGGCAAGCTTTTACTTTTATCCTCCCCGACCTCTAGATTGACCCTTATTAGTGATTCTTATAACGTGACAGGATTCATCGAGGAATGGTATGTGCTATGGTGATGCGAGGTTATAGTCGAATTGACTAGTTAGGAATACAATGTTTTGTGTGTCCATAAAGATGGGAACTTGGTGTGGTGGTGATGGTTTGGTATCAAGTAGAAATTATATGTATAGATTAATAGGTGGTGAGGTTGAGTATGGAGATAGGGATGAAGATGTTTCCCTAGTTTATAACAATGTGGAATGTAAAGACGTATCTATGATGAATGGAGTTTTGGATGTTATATTTGGTGGACTAATTAATGGTTGAGTAGCTTGTGTTTTTACTGAAGAATGTTCTTGATGTAGTAGTAATGATGGTGGAATACTAGGTGGTATAGGTTGAGATGACACATCCAAGATAAGGGTGAAGAAGTGATTACATCAAAGTTTGAGGAATACATCGTTAAAGGTTAGTGAGATTGAGTAAATTTAAGGATGAAGAAGGTGTGAATGATAATGAGGATGATCAAGGTTATTTAAGGTTGAAGTGGTGTAAGTTAATGTATGAGTTTGAGTTGAGGTTAGATAAATATCCTAAAGTTTAACTAGGTGATTGTGTACAAAGATGAAATATGAGGAATCCAAAGATATGCAAAATATGTATGACAAAGGATGGTTCCCCTAAATGTTGGACGGTTTCCTTATCGCTAAGGGAATCATCCCTTAGATAAAGGAACCATCATTTAGATAAGGGAGCCGTCCGCTATTGCATACGGATTTTGTACCCATTTTTAATTTTCTACAGGTTTAATTAGTGTAGATTTGGTTTTAGTTTTCTGTAAATCCAAAGTCTTCCAAATACAACTAGAAATTAAACACGTAACAAGATACAAATAAACAATGATTAAAAAACATAATCATAAGCATCAAGTTACCAATACTTTAAGGAAAGCATGCATACATATTTGGATGGAAAAACACATCAGCCAAGGCAATCATCATAGAAGTAGATAATGAAATTAAACTATAATTGTAAGTGTATTTTATCAGGATTCACACACATGAAATAAGCAAAGAAATAAGGTGAAGAAGAGATGTGGAAGACTAGAATAAGCTAAAGGAAATAGGATGCTTTTTATAAGAATGAATAAATAAACCAACACCCTATGTATCTCTTACTTACAAAAACATACTAAGACTAGTCAACCCCCTAGAATGAGGTATGAGAGCTTCCTTTTATAAGGTAAGGAGGCACATCCATTTTACCTTTTCTAGTGATGTGGGATAAAATCCCAAAACGTATACAATATAAGATTAGGAATCCCATAAACTCTTTTCTAGACTATTACAAGGTTCGTAAACATATAATGACCATCACTTCAAAAAAACATAGTCTAACAATATCCCCCTAAGGGGTGGTCTATGCGTAAATAGCTTTACTTCATTAATATCATAATTCTTGGAACCTTGTAGTGGGAATCCCTTTGCAGTTCATTTTGCATGCTTGTGATCTAGGATTTTTTATCTTTATCTTGTTTTCTTTGTCTTTAGCCTTGAGATAATCATGGATACTTCTTGACGGGAACGTCTTCTTTAACCAACATACTAATACTTTGACATCTCTTGAAAGCTAACAATCTCCCTCAACATAGACCTTTTGACTTGATCTACTTGTAACCATATACTTGATGTTCTTTGAAGAAGTTATTGATTATTAGAGCTTGTAAAAGTGCATCTGTAAAATTCAGAGCTTCTTTAAGTCTTGATCGATGCCTTGAATGTATCTTTGATATTTTATTATGAGCATGTGGCCTTGATGGATCTGGAATAGAGGTGAACATCATCCTTTGAACGTGCATATGCTTAGTAATAAGCGCAAATATGGATGAATGTCTCATCATTCTTCTATTGGTTCGGTAGTAATAACTTGTGGTTCGTGAGGACTGTTAGTAGTATAAATACTGACCTATCTTCTTATTTCCATTAATGATAACTCAATAGGTTTTCCAGCTTAAAAGTTCAGTACGTCTCGAGAGAAACATCCCTTTGCTGTTCCTGAACCAGGATGCCCCGAGTGAGCTAACAAAAACTGGTCCAGGCGAGTCATCAAAGTTAAAGTGAAGTCAACAACACGACTAAAGACCTTATCCATCATGAAACACTTTGTGGGTAACATTAACCCCCGTTCTTGTGAAGATCGTTTTATAGTTCAAAAACTGACCTATCTCTTCATAGCCATATAAAATGAGTACTTGATAGGTTTTTCGGCTTGAGAGGTCAATATATCCTAAGATATATATCCCTCATCCATTTCTCATGTCCGGATGCCCATGGGGATGCTAATAAATACAGACACAAGATCGTCTCCATCGAACTGTGAGGTTCTAAAGAAACTCATTCGTCGATTCATATTTTCTATCCCATGCCCGGATGCTTTTGTGAAGCTAACAACGAACACAAGATCGTCTTTAGAAGACTGAAAATAATTTGAAAATCATTTAAAGTGTTTATGGATAAACAGTTTTTGAACACTTTAAAAGTTTTGGGTTTTGAAAGTATCCGGCAATTCTCATTATTTCACACATATTACTTTGTGTATGTGTAGGACTCCTGTACAACTTGTGTTCTTGATGTTGAACAACAAGTGTTTATCGAATTTTGTCCTAATAAAATTTATTGATTGATCTCGTTGGCTCTAGACTCTATAAGTACATATTTGTTATTTGGTGATCGGAGGCTGGAGCATACTGTCACCTTTTCAATATCAACGATCTTGAAATAAGAAAGCTAATAGAAGCGTGTTGATTTCCATGATAAATGAAACAAAATTCTTTTGAGAGAAGTCTGAGTAGATGGGAGGGTTGTGCATTGCATCACTCGGTCCATGATGACTTGTCTTAAATATCAGAATCATTCTTGTGATTATCGATAGATTATGCATTGACCCAATTTTAGCCTAAGTGTATGGAGGGCTCATTTTTTCACCCTTACATAACTTTTCTTTTCCATTCACCAACCCCTTCAATCCCGTTCTTACTTTTCTCCTTTTGTATATCATACCTAAGTACTTCTAATCTATCTATTGAAGTGTACATGGGTAGATCCCTCCAGTTCTAGATGGATCATGAGAAAATACCTAACCTTAACCACCTTTTATCTCCTTGATTATTGGTTCGTAGTAAACCAACACACGTAATAATAAAATATATAATATGATGGAAAATTACCAAATTACCCTTGAGGACAAAGGTAAAAAGGAAAATCTTCACAAATATATATAATATAATACGTATATTAACCGGGAAGTATGATTCCCGGGTCGTTATTCCCTAACGATTTGTGAAATTGAAACCACGTTTGTTGTTCGGACAATGATTTGAATTGGAAACAAAGATTGATTTGATTATCTACTTCTACAATTTAAAATAAGCAAATGAAAACAATTAAGCACGAAAGCAAAGAACGGGAAATCAAATTTTTACTAAAAACGCAAAACGGGAACCCTAAACGGCAGTTAAAAACCCTAAATTTCCAAATTTAAACCTAAAATGAAATTTTCTTTTTAAATAGATTCTAATTGACTAAAAGGGAAGTTTAAAGAAAACTAGAATAAAAACGGAGTTGAAATGAGCTTAAAACACAAAAAATGTAAACGTGAACGAATCCCGTTCTTTAAAAATTGAGATTTTGCAATTTTAACTCTACGAAAGCAAAACTAATTTTCCTAGAAACTTTATGATAAAAGAAAATTTTATAAAAAAGATTTATATTTTTTTGATTATTTTTCTATTTTTTATGATTTTTTTAAAGTTTTAAACTAAATTAAATGTTTAAAAATAACAAACGATAATGAAAAATTACGAAAAATTCCCAAAAAGTCCTAAAAGTGATGAGAATTCTAGGAAAAATAAGCTTTTGGTCACAACTTAATGAATAGGCTACGGAATAAGCTAAAACAACTTATAAAGCTTAAAAGTGAAAATGAGTATAAGAAATAGATTTTGCGAAGTTATAATGAAAAAGTCTCCAGGGCGCGTTGGTAGTGGAGGTGTGTGGTGTGTGTTATAAAAGGGGTTGAGGGTGTTGAGGTCGGGGGTTCGAGTCTTGCTCACCCCCGATTTCCACCTTCCCCTTTTTTATTTTTGAAAACTTATAAAAGCAAAGTTGTAGAAAAGCTAAAAATAAGCACTTTTAATAAAAGAAACTTTTTATGAAAAGCCCTAAATAAGCTATTAAACAGCTGAAAACATGACATATACAATTAACTCATATTTTTGACTTTTTCAAATATTTAAGAACTATAAAGCTAACCAAAAGCTATATTAATGAAACAATAAGCTATTAATATACTAAGACTAACCTAATGAGCTAAACTTAATAGAAATAAGCACAGAGATATAAGCCATAAGCTTAAAATCTAAATAAGCTTTTAAGAGGAAATTTAACCAAACAACCCTAATGGCTATCTTTGAGCTTGAATTCCTATAAGCTAGTGGAAACTTAATGCTTAAAGCTTAACAACTTCTTAAAGTACAACTAAAAATCTACTTAAAACAATAAGCAAAACACATTTTGAAATCTAATTAAGCAACTAAAAAGTACTAGGAAAAAGCTACAGGCTACTGACTTGGTGTTTTTGGTTTTAAAAAAACTAAATTAAGCAATAAGCTGACTTAATAAGCTAAGAACTAATTTAAACTAACATGTTAAGCAAACTTAAGAACAAATTAAGAAAAAGTTTAAGAAAATAAGCTATAAAAACTAAAATAAGCTCTTGTATCCTTATGCACTTATAAGCTAAACTAGATAAACCTATTACTAAAAAGCTCCTAAAAACTACTTTTGAAATTTATTTTGAAATTTATTTTGAAATTTATTTTGAAATTCATTTATTTATTGAAAAAGCTAAACAAAAACAGACAGAATACTCAACTCCTGTTGAATTTTATTTTGACAATGAAAAGACATAATTCATTTTTAAAAGCTAAAAACAGATATCCAAAAGAGCTTTTTATGGAAAAACAACATGAAACAAATTAACTATGGACCAAAAACTTCTTTAAGATTGAAACTCATATTCTAAAAACAGCTAATACCCTCTGATTTATTGAATTGAAAAAGCTTTTTCTCACTTTTTCTGTCTGATGCAATGTGCACAATTAAAACTCAAAATCAAACCAGACAAAATGCAGGCCAAAGACACTAAATTCTATGCTCTTAAAAACACAAATCTTAGGACAAAATAGGCATGAGCATTTGCTAAAATAATTTGAATCTAGAAATGCAAATGACCCTTAACAGATTTAGACTAATATTAAACTAACTTATGAAAATCTAATTATCCATATCCTAGCTTATAAATTTAGCACAAACAGATTAAAAAGAAAGATCAAAACCAAAATCTTAAGACCAAATGGTCTCAAGCAGTACTAACTTATGGTTAGTACTGCTGAGCCAAACACCCTCTTAATTTTATGAAAATCCATTTAGGCTTATGAGATTTAAATCTAGTGGTTAAAACTTGTATACCAGATAATGAACAGATTATAACAACCTTAATAAGCATACAACTATAAGCAAATAAGCCAGAAAAAATAAGCTACTATGTATGCTAATTTTTTTTTTATTTTTATAGATTTTTAGGACAAATTATGAAAAACTAAGATCTATGCTATAAAAGCTAAAAACAGATAGTCAAAAAAGATTAATAAGCATAATGAAACAAAATTAAGCACAAATAAGCTAGAGTTAAGCAGAAAATAAGCAAATGCAACTTATTAAACTAAGATACTTGAATTTAAAAGAAAACTTACAGAAGCCTTAGCTAAACAAAGGCAAATCAATGCTCAAATGAGCTGTCTACAAGCTCTAGCTTATTAATGATAAGCTAGTTTCCATTGTAAGCTTGTCATCCAAAAGTCCATAATCCATAAGCAAAGGTGTTAAGACTGATTTTATTGGTTTAAGTATATTGAGAGCTTATTAAT
>BQNB010020763.1:0-65085 GCA_026074375.1 Tanacetum coccineum | reverse complement strand
GTGTATAATAACGTGTATAAAAACGTGTATAAAAATGTGTATAAAAACGTGTATAGATTTTAAATATAATTTGAAAAGAAATTTTTTTAAGAAAATCAAACGACCTTTAGTATAAAGGACTAAACTTGCAAACGTTCGTTGTAAACGGCCGTTAATATAACGGGTTGAAAAGTAATTAACTAATGTCACGTCAAATTCTCTCCATTAGAGGGCTAAAATAGAAAACTTAACGAAGTATTTGAATTTTATAGGAAAATTAAAAGATGAATGCTGTTATGCTAGCAATAAGAAATTGTGGCAACTTGGATGTTTTTTACCATTAGCCCTAATTACTTATAGCTTTTTGTTCTGCGAAAAATTTCGCAGTACCCGGTTGGAATTTGTGTTGTCTCAAAATATCCCTGACAAACACATTTATTCAAAATACACATTTAAATCGCGTCTCCCCCCACTCGATTTACTTTTGGACACGTGTCGACCTCATACGCAATTTTGAGGAATTAAAAAAAAAATGTGGATCGCGTTTTGAAACACTCGATTTACATTTAAAAAAAAAAAAAAACCTAATTTTCATTTTGTAGATTGCGTGCCCTTAAGGGTGATTTACAATTTTTTTTTTTGTCTTTTACTTGTAGATCGCGTGGTATCCCCACCGATTTACTTTTTTTTTGTCATTTAGGATTTGCAGGGAATAGTAACACACAGTAATGAAATGATATATCACTGCAATAGTTTGTCATTTGTGAATTTGAATAGGATATATAGTGATAGTATGTCTCTCAATTTACTTCAAACGAAAAAGAAGTTGACGTTGGTGTAATTTAGTTCTAACGAAACAGAAGTTGGTGTTTGCATTGAATGTTGCATTGAAGGTTTAATTGTTTGAGGTTTTTCAGAGTTGGTATTGTTGGTGATTTCGTCGGTTACTTGTTTATTACAAGATGGATTTGAGCGGTTACGAGGTATAATATTTTTATTTTGTATCATTTGAATATATGATTATTTGATATATATATGTGTAGTAATATATGGTTATTTATTTATTTGTTTATTTAGGTACCTCGTGTTCTTGTTACATGTAGAAGTAAGTTAAAGTTGCTTAAAAGAATTAAAGAATTAATTAGTGGCACTTCTCGGGAAGAATTATTTAGGCTATCCTGTTTTGGTTGGGTATTAGATCAAACTGATTTTGTAGAGAATTGTATATTAATACATTTTATGTTAGGTTGCCAAATTTACGATGAAAATGATGATGAAAATGTCCCTTTGAATTACTATATAACTAATGATTTAAGTATACAATTTGGTAGAGAGGAATTCTGCCTAGTAACTGGGTTAAGGTTTGGGGTAGAAAATTGGGAGGAGTATGACAACCAAAAAAATCTTCCTTTTAGACGGCGTGTGTTTCCGTCACATTTAGATGGGCAACCTATTACGGGTATCGACATAGAAAATGCGATTAGTGGCCCTACATTTGCTGAATTATACGACGACGATGCTGTTGGCCTTTGTTGTCTAGGCATCTTGCAACTTGTTTTATTAGGTGCGGAGAATAGACGTATTGTCCCTCAGTGGTTGTTAAGAATAGCAAATGATAGAGTCGCTTGGAACAAATATCCTTGGGGTTCATATGTGTGGCCAACATTGTACTCCCAACTTAGGAATGCAAACGTCAGACGTTGGTCGCAATTCTATGTCGAAGAGACTACAAATGAAAATGATGCGAAAACGTATTCACTGTTTGGATATACTTGGGCATTCAAGGTATGTCAAAAATAAGTTTATAATTTTTAATTCGGCATTTAAGTTATATGTATAATGTAAACTAATTAAAACAATGTGTTTTTTTTAGACTTGGATTTTGGAGTCTTTCCGAGTAACTTCGATCCGGTATTTTTATCGTTCTGATCGGTACCCTAGAGTTGCTACTTGGAGGAAGAAAAAGGGAAGATTTTTGGCAGAGATGGTTATTCCTTTTTTCGAAGTGAGTTTTATTTAGGTTAATAGTTTATTAAGTTGATTATGTTATTTATTTAATAATGAATGTCTATTTTTAAAGGGAAATATACCTGCTGCTAGATTGACACCAGACGATAATGAGGCTCGATCGGACTGGTGGATTTCTAGTAAGGCATACTTCGACGGCTTTATTGATCAAGTTGAACGAGTACCTTTTGATATAAGCCGTCAAAATATGCATGAAATTCCCTCAGAAATTTACCGACAGTTTGTTGAACAAAAAGCTGAACTTGATAGAAATAAAAAAGATGTTGATGACATTAAGGAAGAAATGAAAAAATTTAGGGAAGAGATGAATGCTCGGCCGGTGCGACAAGAGAATACAATACCGATTGTTGTTGGACAACATTATGGTTTTAGCGATTTTAGTGAATTCCGAAGCATGCAGGTATAATTTTTTTAGATTTAATAAAAGGTATGCTAATTAAATAATATAATTTTGTATTTATGGGTGTTCATAGGATGGTCCGTCTTCATTCAATGGACATGAAAATATGGGTGCTCCACCAAATTTCCAAACCCCAATGCGGTCCCAACCTGGTTCATCTGATTGGCAAAGACAGATGCCGGAGCAGTCGGCCAGTCACTATTGGCAACCCTCGCCGCAGCCTGGTTCTTATTATTCGTTTGGTCAGGTGCCATCTCATATGGGTAGGCCAAATTTGCAAACCACTATTGAGACGCAACATGATGTTGATGGCATAGTTGACCAGGTAATCCTATTTTTATATACGAATATAATTATATAGTAATACCCATCATGAAGTAATAAATTTTTATTAATTGTTGTTTTTTAGAATATTCCGAATCGAGGGAAAAGGCAACAACTTCCTAGCAAGTATCTAGTAACTCCATTCACGGTACAACCTCCTACTACAATGGTACCAAAGCAGCGTGTTTCTAAAACTAAAAATAAGGGGAAGAAGGCTAATTTATCGCCTATGAATCTTGGGGGTGTTTTTGAGGGTTACAATGAAGAAGAGAATAACGTTACGTTTTTGGGTTCCCAATTTACTGGTAATATCTTATTCTATGAGAACGTGGACCCTGCAAAGGTAATTGCTAATCTTGTATATAAATGAACAAATAAAATAATGTAAGTATGTGTACTAATATTGGTTATTTACTTGGTTGATTAGGTGCGGAGAGGAAATTATGAAAACGTATTGAACTTTCTAAATAACCCCTATGAGATTTACTTGGATTGTTATATGAGAGGTTATATAGTACCAGTTACTTTTTGGCAAGAATTGGCCCCTCATTTGTGTATGCCTGACATGCAAAGACTTTCATATGGCACCCCAATTGGTTGGTTGGGTGGAGAGGTAAGTTTATTTATACAAGTTTAATAAAGCGAAATGAGTAACTTTTTTAAACCCCTTTAGCCAAAAACATCTATTTATTTTGTTACAATGTTTTGAATCAGCACATGAACTCGTGGATGGAGTTAATGATTAGGAGGAGGCCTTTAAATGCCAACTGGACAGTGGCCTATACTAGTACAATAAGTGTACATCCATAAACCAATTTATCATTCTGAAGGACCCTCACGTCATTGGAACATTGGATGGTTCCACGCGTCCGTATCCATCCTGGAATGATGTTGATTGGGTACTTATCTGTTTAGTTATTCGTTATAAAACTTTTAATACAACTTATGCATGATTTGTATTTAATTAGTTGTTTTTATCTTTGTAGGTGTTTTTGCCAATACATGTTGCTGGAAATCATTGGGCCACGGGTGTTATACATTTAGCGAATTCTCATTTTTACGTGTTTGACTCCATGTTTATTAAGGAAAACAACAATGTGATATCGCAACTAATTGAATGTTGGACCCCCGTGCTTAATCATATTTTGGAAGAGCGTGGTTGTTTAAATGAAACTAGACGACCGCATAATTTTCAGTATTCATACAATCAAGGTTTGGATATATATGTCCCTCAACAAACTAACTTGTCAGATTATGGAGTCATCACATGTTGGTTAATCTATAGTTTGTGTTCACAAAGAAAGCCAGTAGTGCAGGGTAATACTCAACAGTTTTTTAAGAATTTTAGAAATGAAATGTGTACACATTTTTATAGGTCTAGGTGTGAGGATACTAGAGATTGTGGTTATGATTGGTTTTGAATTTTGTATGTGTTGTATGTTGAAATCCTAACGCTTTAAGTGAAATAATATTGTATATTACTTTGAATTTCTTTGAATATTCGTCCATTGATATGTTTGTTTTTTTGGGTAATATTCGTCCGTTGATTTCTTTTAATTTCTTATGAATGTTAACAGACAAGTAGATATATAAAATGTATACATTTGGACAAGTCATTGACATGGACTAGATATCTTGTATTTGTAGCGATTTACATGAGTTGTCAATTCAATGACAATATATTAATCTTTTGAGTTGAATGTCTCTGACAAAGTTTTCTCACCCCAATATAAATACCCCTTCACATCTAGAAATTTAGAACAGATAATTTTTTATACATCATTTATCAATCAATATTAATGGCGTGTGTGGTTCCACATTCTTATGATGAAATAAAAACCATGGTTGGAAAACAAATTCAAGAGGATCGAGTTCGTCAGTTAGCGATGATGAATTAGCCTCACTGAATATAATGTGCATCTACAGCTAAAGATGAATTGGGTAAAACATACGAGAAATGCAGATACATTCCACTTGAGCAACGTGATTTGATTAAAAAAAAATTGAAAACAGAAGCTGATTAGGATACCGATGAGCAATGCTTTGTGTTGAAGGCGACAAAGTTGGAAAAACAAATCAGAGATAAAACTGCTTGGGTACAACAAATTTAGTTAATTGTGTTGTTATTCAATTTTATGTATTGTGTTTAATTTTATGTATTGTGTTTAAATTCCCGTAGTGTGTTTAAAATTATATATTGTGTTTAAAATTACGTATTGTGTTTACAATTATGTTTTTCGTTAACAATTAAATTGTCTTTAAATTATGTAATATGTATTTGTATTTCAATGAATGAGTTATTAACAAGTAAAATCCACATCCATAGTAATTTTGGCGTGGCTGTTCAATATTACAAAATCAAATTATAGGGATAATTAATTGCTTGTTATTTCATAAGAGGGCTAGGTGTCATAAATACATATAATATATAATAAAACATTACATATATAATAAAAACTTGAAATAACTTGATAAAAACATTACATAATTAATGTTAAGGTTAACCACTTCCACTTTCCAAGAATGTATCTTACGGAAAACTCACCCACAATTGCATTTTTGTAATGTTAAGGTAATGCTTTGTGGTTTAGGAGTAAAACTGAGCTTACAAGTATCATAGCAGTTTCCTAAAGTAATATCCTTTCATATAACTACCACGGCAAGGACTTTGTAGTTTTTGTTCTAGTATGTAACCCGATAGAGCGATTTCAGAGTCACATTACATCTCAAGAGCATTCGGAGAACAAGAATTGACGATTGCAACACTTGGTTCCAGTTTTACTTTTGTGCTAAGAAAAGTTGTCGATTGTCTCCCAAACATCCAGTTAGCAGTGCCACAAATGCTTTCAAATAGTTAGTGGCATAACCCACGCCCACTGTTAAATGGCATCCTCACCACATCCTAACAAATGCTGCATATATTATTGTTGGGGTGGGTGACATTTAATAGCCCCATCGGGATAAAAAATAAATCATTTTCTTTAAGCAATTGGCTCGCTGACAAGACGCTGGACCGGGTATTATCCTAAAAACTGGGTTGAGGTTGAGGAAACGCCACAATGGGTGTTAACTGATGATCCAGGACATAATCTATATCTAGAACTGAATTCCATGGTTCATTTTCCTTTATTGAAATTGGATCCATTTGTGAGAATGGAATAAGACGTTGTGTGACAAAATTGAGGAAATAGTGAGGGCTATTTATAGGGAAATTTTATATATGGAAATAAATTAAGAGAGGTTTAGACAACACAAATGTTTTTTTTCTGTACAGATAAGACAACAATGAAAATAGAATTGTGGAATTTGAGTATCAAAGTCGGGAATATATGGGGAAACAATATCAGAAGTAAAGTGTGTATACAAGTGGTTACATTTATTGTACCCGTTTTGGCCAAGACAAGTATTATAACAATCTAAAAAATAAAAACATTATATAAAAAAGTGAATAAAATCAGCTTACACCCATATTGAAATGAAAATACTTCAATCTTAAAATTAAAAAAAATACTATACAGTTATAACATGGATATGCATAAAATAATAACCATGAACGACAAAACTAACAATTTGTTCACATGCTTTGTTCATTAACAAGCATTAGTGATTCTTTGTATTGGCCAATGAAAAATAAACCATGGTTTGCTTCGACACCAACGTTTTGAAAACTTTGAATGCTTGGATTGAACACTTGTAGTGACTGATGCCATTGTTGAAAGATTGCAGCTTCAACTATTGGTTGCTTATCTTTACTGAATCCAATTAATTTGAGCTCATGCTCTGCTGGGTATGGAATGGTGAATAGTTGTGTCTGATGAAACATTCACCGATCATCAACTTTAGCTCCAGTTATATAATCGAAATTTTACCAAAATTAAACTGTCAGATATTAAAATAGAGTCTTCAAGCGGGAAATAAAGTTGGACGTTAAAGTATCCCCGGAACTAGCATCTTTCAGGCATGTCTAATACTGAAATTGGTGAGTATTCAAATCACATGAAACTAACATGTAAAATTTTTTATGAAATACCAGAATCTTATGAAACTTCTCTTGAACAACCCAAATATTTTTCCACCAACAACAGATAGACCTGACCGTTTAATTCTTATAGATTCACGTGGTAAACAGTAACTATCAACTTTATACCAAGTTCTGGAGCTTAATGTAAACACTAACACATACCATGGACTTTGACCATAATAGGGAAAATTTATCTTCAAAAGTGTTGGGTCTAGCGTGACAGGTATGGACACCAAAACCGCAATAAATTTTAGGTGAGTCAGTTCTAACAAGTAATTTGGGATAAAATTACAGATGATTTTTTTAAGTGATGGGTTCCATAATTAAAAGCATTGAGTTTTTCCCATATGAAAAACACCATACACCTTCAGATGTAGCAAATGGTGTAAAATTGAAATTTTTTTAATTGGAAACGACAGGTGAGAGTGCTAAATTATCACCTACCGAGCATATAACACATTCAAAATTTTGCTTAAAGGTTAAATATAAACAACAATTATTGCTCTCACGAAAACCGTATTCACGAACAAAGTCGGAACAGTTTATGGAATACTTCCACGACTTTGAAACTGTACGAAATTAGAGTAAAGATTTCACTGGAAGTCTATTCATGATAACCAATTGAAGATCAAATGGTATATTATCAGACATTGTTTAGAAATTTTACGAGTTATGGCTCTAAGATAAATTTTACTGGGTATAAATACATCAATACATATAAGCGATTAAAAACATTGATTGGACAACTCTCTGACATTGACTAGATTCACTCTTAAACCTTTGCGCGATATACAAATTGTAACTTTTATTTTAAAAGCTACTTTGAAGGACAAACTTTTGACATTGCCTAGATCACTCTTATTTTTGCGGACTCTAAAATTTTACTTTTAATTTAAAAGCATTGATGGACATCTCTATGACATTGACTAGATCACATCTTAACTGTGCGCGGATCTTCAAATTTTAACTTTTATTTAAAGCTGAATTGGACACTTCTGACAGATTGACTGGGATCACTATTAACTTAACACGATCTACAATTATATATATACTTTTTAACTATTATATCTTATATATATTTATATTATTAATATATATATATTATTCTTATTTATATAATATATATATTGTTTTGAAACCACTATGTAATTAGATAACATATAAAGTTGAACCTCTTAAAAAATGGCGTCTAATATAAAAACTTCAAGTGCTTAATTCATTTTAATGAAACCTAAGAGGTTTCATTTCTGTCAGAAGATTTGCCTAGTCAATGTTACTGAAATGGTGATGTAGAAAACTCATTTGAAGAAAATGATGAAATAAACTTCTCGTTTAAGCTCGCGTCATTTTTTTTTGACATTGTGTTGATATCAACAGACGACGCTGAGGTACATATTTTTGTTGTGTGTGCTTGTAACTAAAGAGATTTTCACAGTTGTTTGTTTTGAACGGAAAAAACGATAAAAAAATATGTTCTTTAATTTTTTTGAGTTCCTACAACTTTAGGAAAACGAAGCCCAGCTAATCAAGAAATAAAATTCGTCTCAATTGGTATAATAGTTATAACAATACGTCTTTTTTATAACAATCGTATATATTTGATTTAGGACCAAAATGATTTTCATATCATCGACTCAGTTAAATTGCAAAATGAGCCACAATTTTCAAATCCTGAATCATCATTTGCCTTCAGATCAAACGAATATAACACAGATGATGTGGCAAATGAAAACCCCCAAAAGAAATTCCATAAATGGCAAAAGTTCATGTCATTTGAGCCTGACATTCCGGAGACACAGTTACAGGAAAAAACTATATTTCAAAGCAGTATACTCAACAATCTGAAGTTGAAAAGGGTAACATTTTTGACAACAAAGAAGCTTTGATGTTGGCTGTTAGGTTGAAAGCTTTAAACGAAGGTTTCCAATTTTTAACAAACAGATCAGCCCCAAAAAGATGTCACTTAAAATGCTACCATTAATCAACGGTGATTGGAAGCTCCGGGCTAGACTGTGGGATAATACAGAGCGGTATTACATTACACATCTTAATGATGTTCACACATGTCCCAAGACTCAAACATATCCTAACCATCGAAATGCAAACAAAAAAGTAATTGGTCACCTTCTCACTCCAAAATTACAAGATAGGTCGCGGGTTTTAAGAGGGAAAGATATCCAACAAGATATTTTGTCAGAATATAAAATACATATTTCTTACCAACAAGCAATGAAAGGGAAGCATTACGGTATACAACAGGTAAGGGGTTCACCGTACGAAGCATTTGAAATGCTCCGTATCTATGGTTATAACCTTCGAAACATAAACAAACGAAGGGACAGTAAACGTTATCAAAAACAGACGATCAGAGTTTGCGAGATTGTTATTCAATTGCT
Source organism: Tanacetum coccineum (assembly GCA_026074375.1). Lineage (NCBI taxonomy): Eukaryota > Viridiplantae > Streptophyta > Magnoliopsida > Asterales > Asteraceae > Tanacetum > Tanacetum coccineum. The sequence continues at coordinate 55,937 of BQNB010020763.1, read as the reverse complement.
ATTGGTGCTTCGGTATAGTTGATGTCACATTTTTAAATAACTTTAATTTTATTACATCAAGAAGTATGTTTATAATCCTTTTATTTCAGATTCGTACTTCCTTCAATTTATCTTCGCCCGGTGCTTATGATCGATGATGCGATTTAAAGGGTCTATACAGGGTACAAATCTGGTAGGGATGGGTCAAAATATCTGATGTGCCGGAGGGGGCCATTGCATTGGTATATGCAAAGGGGAAACCAGGTCATGTTGGTATGGTAGATGTAGGTGCTCAAAAGAATGCATTGGTGATATTCCTATTTACTATTCATATTCAGATAGGCATGCTGCCATAGTATGGCAGTAGAAACGCATCCTTTAGGCCTTTCATGTTTATGTTGTCGGCTCTATGCAGAACCTATCTTTGGAAAAACAAAAAATGAAAAGTTTATTCTGGAATTATGCAAGAGAATACACAGAGATAGTCTATGTCAAAACTTGCATGAAACTTACTACAAATTGTTCAGATCAGATGCATACGAAAGCTTTGTCGAGCTGGTCTCAAAGATGGTAACGAGCGCATTGACTACTTTGTTCGTTACAAATTTATTTGACATCGGAATAGTGTGGAGTCTGTCAACGCTTGTAGTGTAATATATAGAAAAGAGCTCGTGTTAAAGTTAGCCGAGACATATCGTGCGATGGTGTAAGAATGGTACTATAAACGTCGACAACTAGCAGGTATTATTCTTAGAAAACATAATTTACAACTATTTTTTCCTTAATAACGTATTATTCTAAATTGATTCTTGTTTATCTATTATTGTTAGCAGATAATGACGTATGCAAATAATGATTGGGCATCACAACAAAGTGGCTAAAAAAGATGAAAATGCGACATGGTTGTTAAAGGTTGTTAAACGTTCTATCATACCAAGTTTTAGTTGGTCAGTATATTGGGCAGTGAATTACCAACAGGAATTTGTGTATGTCGTAAATGCAGATATCAGATTCCGGTGTGGTCACGTATATAGCTATAACACGGTTTTGGGATTTAACGGATTGTGCTCCAATATGTAGCAGATTTGGTTTAATAAAACCAAAATATTAAGGCAAACTTATTTGGGTCAATTCATTTCCTTGGAAATATGCAACAATGGGAATTTCCATAGAATATTCAAAAAGCTATTCTTCCTCGCATGGACAACCCACAACCCGATCGTCCAAAAAATACAAACCGTATGCAATCTCAAGGAGAGGAGCCAAGAGTTATACAAGGTAGCATATGCAAACAAGTGGGACACAAATGTGATCAATGCAGTCAACCCTTTGTCGTTCAACCGCCTGTAAACATGCGTACACAAAATGATCAAGAAATTCCACGAAACAAACCACCATTCATTCTACATCCCATAACATTATGACTCAACTTTCCATAATAATACCCATTACACTCCACAAACAATACGGTGCCACCACATACCATCACTCCCTTACTTGAAAACACTATACCCATCGCAACCTACGAACAACATTCACAAAACACATCTCAAGCATATAATGAACATCACATCAGAATCTTCATATGTATGACACAATACAAAATATCCGCAATATGATGCACAACATCTAGATGATCTAAACACGAATGGTTCAAATAGTTGGTTTAACTCGTTTGGGTTCTAAAAAATTGTATGTTTTATGCTTTCTGTTAGTTTGTTGTTAAATTATAATGTATGATTTTAATGATGTAATAAATTTTTGAATTTCAATTTAACTATTTATGTTACTACAATAAAGACTACATTACTAATTAAACATTGTATCTATAAATATTGTAAACAACAATGTGTGATTATTATTGTAGACAATTTATGCCATAATTATGACAAATCAATGACAAATTAGACAAGTAAATCACATAATAGAAACATTGACTTGACAAGTCCCTGCCACTAAGTTGATACTAGTATGTACGCGATATAGCTAATAGTGATAGTACCAATCAATGGAATATTGGACACTCAATCCCTAAGTATATATACATTGTCTTGACAGTCATGACACTGGATTCAACACTTAGTATTTAAAACGATTCATGCACATGATTGGAAAAAACAGTAAACACTAATATAAACACATACTTTGTGGTTCAAACTTCATACAACAACATTAACTATTACATTAATTCAATTTAAATTTCAACAATGACATTTAAGGTTCCTACTACACCATTATGGGAAGGTTCACTTGTCCGCCTAAAATGAATTTGTTGATGAGTGATTGCTTACCAAAGATCGGTAAGAGCTCGACCACCCTTCTCAAATAAAATCAAATTTAATTTATTATTTAACAAACTGTTTCGGGTTACGATAAAAAACGAACCAAGTTTATTTATATAAAGAAACCTAATTGTAGTCTTGATTCAGGTCTTGTACCATTGGTTGATGCTATACAAGGCGGGACACACGATACTATGTATACTCATTAACGACTACATGTGTCGTTTCTCGGGTGGAGCTATCCTAATATCGTTGAAGAGCAGCACAGTAAATGAGATAAACAAACCAAGAAACAAGGAAAACCCTCTTGTCAAACAGTTATTTGCCTAGTTACTAAGAAACAATTTTTTATAATTATTTGTAGCGTGTGATGTCCTTGTTCTAGTGTGTAACAATAAAATTTGATATATTCAAAAAACGAAATGACTTATCAACTTTATGATTTGCAATTATTATATATAGACAAGTATACAACTACATATTTTCAACAGATTGATTTCAATTAACACTTCTTACATTCTTAAGATGTCGACTTCATCAATATATTACTTTGAGTTTGATGTAAAACACAAGGAGAATTTAAATCTACCCCTACATACAAGATGGTTCAGTACTGAATTTTCACGTTTTTAAATGGATTTTTGAAGATCATGGTTAGCATAGCTAAAATGGAAAATACCAGAGATTCACTACTCTTTATCATGTTGCCACCATACTCACGTTATAGGTTTGAACAAATTAAGAATGATTATTATACTAATGTTATGTATGATATTGCAAAAGTTGTTGGGAAGCTCCAGATTTTCGTTTCTCATACTCAGATAGATTTAAGCACGGTGTTGATTCCAAACGATGGTTTTTTGGAAGAATCATTTGCAAGTGTCATTTCTAAAGAAACTAGAATAAAACTAGAAGAATCACTTATCTATCTACATCAAATGCAGGAAAAAAAGAAAAAAAAAGGTCGATTACTATGAATTACTTGGTGAACTAGGTTTTATTAATAAAACAAAACCTCATACACCCTACACGCAAACCGTTTTCAATTTTGTGGTCATAATTGTGGTACAGTTGGTGCTCGTGACACAAATAGCACGATGTACGTCAACGGTGGAACATTCAACATCAACATTCCAAGACTGAAACTAGCAGATCTGAAACAATATTTGTTTAATATTTTGTGTAAAAACATTCATGCTCTTTATTATAAGATACCACACAATGGATTTTCATTAACCGTTAAACTTAGAAACAACTATGATACACATGTCATGTTTGATATATCTTCAGCGCAGTACAAATTGGAAATCTACATTGACCACATCGATTGTTCGAGTTTGTTATATCCAAATCTATTTTCACAAATGCTAGCTTGGCAGAAAATGATGGTATCCATGTCATAACTGGACCTACTCAAGTGGAAAATGAGGCATTATAAGGCAGGAAACACAAAATGATTACACTTTCACAGATAATGGTTGAATGGGCGGAAACAAGAACAATTTGAATACGAGCGAATACCAAGGTATCATGTTCGTAGATAGATCCTAACTCAGGGTTGATTCAAAAAACATAGCTCAAAGGAAGAATCATTTGGAGGTATCATGTCAGAAGAAGAAAAAAGTAACGACAAGAAGCACTTTAGCTTTCTACATCAAATGCAGAAACGAAAAATAAAAAGAAGTCACGTCAACATTTGAAGAATCATATGTATTAATATTCATCTAACTCAATATGTGTTAACGATGTCTTTTCAATGTACATATTTTGTTCCTCCCTTTCTTAATTATCACAAGTGAATGACAGTTGATAAAGACATATCAATGAAAATGTCAATTATCTCTTATAAATGTACGATATTTGTTAGTGTTTTTTTAAAATTTCACTTCTATTGGACACGACTTCCCATACTATTTTCCCTATTCATTATGTTATCATCTACAATAAAACTATGTCTCTCAGACATCTCACTGCTTCTCTCCCACTTACATATATATGGCTTTGGAGCAACATGACGCACGTCAGCATGTTTTAAACTATCAAAGGGAGATTCAATCTGAGGAAACACTAGCAGATCAGTTGTCGTGCAACTTAAGCACATTAATATAGAGGAACACAGTATCGTTTCTGTTACAAATAACAATGTCGCAACGTATGCCTACAACAAGCCTTAATACCTACGGATTACATGCTCTACTAATGACACATGAAGCGGATATCCATACCCCAAACATCATTCTACGAACAAGACAACAATTGTTGAGGAGCATCTCTGCAAAGCAAAACTTCATTAACAATTACATGGCAATATAGATTATAACATTATGTTGCTTATAGACACAAGGCCAAACCATGTGTGGTATTGTCTGTTTGTGTTGTTTTTGTTTCCAATTGTATTAAATAAGGTTGCCAATCAACTAGATTGTATGTGGTTTAATTGCTATGTATAGTTTTTTTTCATTTGATTATGTGATTCAATTACTTTTTATTTTAATGCATTAAAAAAGTCCTTTATAACCATGTATATTGTCACTGCACATTTACGTGATTTATGAATATTTGACAACATAATGTTTTTTTATACAATAGATAAGACAAACTAATGACAATGATGTATATCACCTCAAAATTACATGCGACGTTACGAAAACATATGACTACTTGTCGGTTTTTCTTTAACTTATTGCTTATATTTAGACAATTTGTGCACTCTTAATCACAAACATTTTTAATCATTCAACATGTTTATTAATTTATCTTTTCATTTTTTACCATGGCTAGTGACAAGAAAACGTTAGGTTAATGTCCTTATAAATACAAGAAGAACTGATGAGAAGCTATTTTGGAGGAACAAATGTTAGCCTTGATGCATCGCTTTGCTGATAGGTTTACAGATCGTAGGGTAGAAATTAACAATCTGATGGTATTGCACGATCACCAACTTATCGATTACGGTAAGTACACACTAGGATGCATGACAGGGGCCGACATGAAAAAGTGTGTAAATTTGAAAGGCGTTAGGGATGAGTTGCTCAGGAGCATGGAAGAAAAACGACAGTTGATGACGAACTACAGAAATATGTGAAAGCATTATTGGTTAACACCAGTTTGCTAACCATGTATGTCGTTGTGTGTCGTTGTTTTTTATGTTTTCATATCGTCTAAATAAGGTTGACCATGTACTCTACTCGAGATCTAGTGATTCTCATGTTGTAATGCTTTTTTACATGATCCGTTTACTTTTATGCTTTCAATTCTAACTTGTAAGAAAAGACCAATGACACACTTGCACATCATTTTTTGGGATATTAAAAAACTAATTTTACATAAAAAAAATTAATTCACTAAGTAGAGCTCATCAAATACTACACAGATTAGCAAATAAACAATTCTAAATAAACTTATGAGTAACAAATAATACGCACAAAATGTCCATGATCAAATTTTCCTAATACACAAATCATATAATAACCTAAAACAATACCTAAATCTATATACAAAATTTTTTCAACAGAATTGCAAAAAAAATTTGAGAATTGTGAATCGCCATGATGGTTGCGCGATCTAAAAAAATAAATTAGGGGTCATTTTTTTAATTTACAAAATTTTAAAAAAATAAAAAAAATGTGAATCGTCATGATGGTTGCGCGATCTACAAAAAAAATTAGGGCTCGTTATTTTAATTTACAAAATTTTAAAAAAAAATACAAAAAATGTTGATCGCTTGCCCCCAAGCGCGATTTACTTTTTTTTTTATTTTCTCGCGAACCAATAAAAACTCGACACGTGTCCAATTGTAGATCTTTTTTTAATTTTTTTTTCATTTTTTTTAATTTTATTACTTTTTAATTTTTTTTTTCTTATTTCTTTATTATTTTTTTTATTTTTTTTTTTTTTTTTTATTTTTTTTTTTTTTTTATTCTTTTTTTTTTTTAAATTTTTTTTGTTATCATTCTTTTTTTTTTATCTTTTGAATTAAATTAAAATTTTTCGCCCAACCATGCGCGATCTAGAAGGTCATTTTGAAAAAATAAATTGTTAAGGTTATTTTGGGACAACACTAATTTTAATGGGTTACTGCAAAAAATTTCGCGAATTTTAAAGAGAAAATTACTGTTTAGAGACAAGATATTTTTCTTGTCCCTTATTATGGTCATGTTTTTTAAATCTTCCCAATATGGTCATGCTCAACTTCTCAACTCCACCTAATGGTCGTCACGTAACATTTGTTTATTATTAAAGTACGAGTTGATAGATAGATGCTTTTTTAAATATTCTTTTGCTTTATGATAAAATTATAAATATACCCTTATTGGTATAAGGGTCAAACACTTGTATCTTATGCAATAATGATTATTTCTTCTTTTTCTTTAATAAACCCACTTCATCGCCATCACCTCACCATTACCGTCGGCCACCAACCACCACTCCACCACCTTACACAAATCCCCATGCTCGATTCCTCCACTCTCGACTACTCAACACTTCGACTCCTCCACTCTCGATTGCTCACCGCCTCGACTCCTCCACTCTCGACTGCTCACCATATCTCTACATTCAAGTAAAAGATCAGTTGTGAAGATGTTTATACAATTAGGACTGAATCAACAAACCCATGTCTTTAAGGTAAATGATACGATACTATTCATCCTATTTACTACGTCAAACATAGAACCCCATTTTCCGCACTAACGCCCAAAAATTCGAGCTCTACAGTGTAGTTCTTTGTATCAGTTATTATAATTAGCGAAAATTTTCGCAGTAGAAATTAGGGAGGATTCGAGTAGTCATCGTTATAACCTGCAATTTTTTTTTTTAAAATAACCATTTCGATCGCGCTTAGTTAATAGCTATTTACATTTGTAAACGTGTTTGAATTTGATTGGCTCGTAAGAAATTTAAAAAAAAAATTAAAATTAATGTGGATCTCGCCTTATACATAGCGATCTACATTTTTTTTTTTAAAATTCGGTTAATAAAAAAAAGTGACTTAATATTATTTTATTGTAGATCGCGCCCTATCACTAGAGATTTACTTTTTTTTAATTGACAAAAAAAATGTAGCCTAATTTTTTTTGTTTGTTGATCGCGCCCTGTAATGCGGATTCACTTTTTTAATAAAAATTTTGTTTTTTTTAGTTTAAACTTTAGGTTTCTTGTTTTTACATTGAAATTAAAGATGTTGGCAATTTTTGCCATATGTATTTGGATCTCAATTGTTTTATTTAAAATAGTTTATTTGGATATTTTGTAGTTTTGTACTTATACGACCTTAATTTAAATAGGTTGCATCTATCGTCTTGCGTGACGTTTTATCTGTGATTATTTGGACTATCTGTACTCAAGGTGAGTTCATAGCCCCACTTTTTACAGTTTTACTGATTTACTATTATTTGGGGTGAAAACATGCTTTGTTTTATAAATTGGACGCAAGTGTTTAAAGTATATTGATTATGTGTTTGCCTAAGTAGCGATAACCCTCCTGAGCCCATTATCATGAACTGTCAATTGCATAGATGTAGTTGTTAATTGCATTATGTGAGCGCGAATGTTATAAATAGATCTATTGGGATTAACCTCCCCGTTTGGGTGATTAGCTATCACCGGGAACGAACGTTGACCATGTCGGACTTGGATGTTGCGGGTTACAACATCTGTACGGGCAAAATAACTGCTAAAATAGCAAATATAGGTTGAGCTTCAGTGTCATGAGCTTAGTGCAACAGTAATCTGGTTTTGTGATTGTTGGCATATGTTGTAACATCACGGGAAAGTCTTGCGGTCCTGCATAATTTAAATACATAAACCTATGAATTCACCAATATTTTTGTTGACGTTTTAAGCAATGTTTTCAGGAGGTCAATAGGCACGAGGTGCCAAGGATGCATTGGATTACATTTTGGATTGCACGCTTAAAGATTTATGTGCATCATATTTTGGGAAATGTATTGTTGTCTTTTGTAATATTAAACAAGGAACAAGTAAAGCTTTATGCTTTTGTATTATGTCTTATAATTAAATCCAATGTATCAATTTAAACGACTTTTTGTGTTGTTCTTATATATATCTTGTGCTGTTGATCTTGAAGTAACACGCCCCGGATCCTTATTCCGCTGCGACCCATTTTGGGGGTGTTACACCATCACTTAAAAAATCGGTTCGTATTTTAGTCCCAAATTACTTGTTAGAACCTGACTCACCTAAAATGTTATTTGGTTTTGGTGTCCATCCTCTCACGCTAGACCCAACACTTTTAAAGGTAAATTATCCCTATTATGGTCAAGGTCCATGGTATGTGTCAGTGTTTACATTAAGTTCTAGAACTTGGTATAAACTTAAGAGTTACTGTTTGCCACGTGAATCTATAAGAATTAAACGGACATGTCAAGCCGTTGTTGGTGGAAAAATATTTTGGGTTGGTTAAGAGAAGTTTTATGGTAATGATGGTATTTCATACAAACTTTACATGTTAGTTTCATTTGATTTGATTACTCACCAATTTCAGGTAATAGACATGCCTGAAGAGATGCTAGTCGGCCAATATTTACCACCTTACTATATTTCCCAGCTTGGAGACTGTATTATAATATCTGGTTGTTTTAAGTTTATTGACTTTAGTATTATATATGCATGGGAGCTATAAGTTGATGATGGTGAAGTTTCATGGTACATACAACTATTCACCTTTTCATACCCAATTAAGCATGATCTTAAATTAATCGGATTTACTAAAGATAAGCAACCAATAGTTGAAGCTTCATTTGTCCAACAACTGCACCAGTCGCTACAAGTGTTCAATCCAACCTTTCAAATTTTTCAAAACCTATTTGTCGAATCTAACCATGGATCAATCTTCATTGGCCCCTACAAGGAATCACTAATTCTTCTTACTGTTTAATAACTAGCGTAGGTTGTTTTATCTATTTAATTTTTAAATTAACATGCATTGTCTAAGTGTTTTGTTTGTAATGTATTTATGACACCTACCCCTCTTATTAAACTTGGTTTCGAATAGTGTGTAACTTGGAAGTTAATTTGTATGATATTCTATCGTTTCTCTGTTATGAAAGTGACTAATGTATTTGTATGATATTCTATCGTTACTCAATTCACACAATTCTATTTACATTCAGTTGTCTTATTTGTTACAGAAAAAATACATTTGTGTTGTCCAACTCTCTTAATTTTTCCAAAATTTTCCCTTATAAATAGCCCTCACCATTTCCTTAATTTGTCACACAACTTCTTATTCCAACTCTCTCAAATGGATTCCAATTTCAATAACAAAAATGAACCATGGGAATTCAGTCTAGATATAGATGATTTCGATCTTCAGTTAACACCCGTTGTGCGTTCCTCAACCTCAAACCCATTTAGGATAATACCCGGTCCTGCGGGTCTTGTTCAGCGAGCCAAGCTGCTTAAAGATAATGTATTTATTCTTGATCCGGATGGGGCTTTAATGTCGACACAAGAATATATGCAGAAAGTTGTTGAGGATGTGGGTGAGGATGCTGATTTTAATAGTGGGGCGTGGGTTAGCGCCACTAACTATGTGAATGCATTTGGTGGCACTGTAACTGGATGTTTGGGAGACATCGACAACCTTCTTAAAAAGGGAAAACTAGAACAAGTTGTTGCAATCGTCAAGTCTTGTTCTCCGAATGCTCTTGGAGATTTAAATGTGACTCTGAAAGATCTATCGGGTACAGTACCTGGAACAATAAACTACAAAGTCCTTGACGTGGGTGGTTATGGAAAGGATATTACTGTAGGAGCTGCTATGATACTTGCTAATGTCTCAGTTTTTACTCCTAAACCATCAAAGCATTACCTTAACATTACAAAAAGAAATGTGGTTGAGGTTTTCCGTAAGGATACAGTTCTTGGAAGTGGCAGTGGTTAACATTAACATTATTATGTAATGTTTTTTATTATTTATGTAATGTTTTTATTATATATGTAATGTTTTTATTATATATTGTCATTGAATTGACAACTCATGTAAATCGCTACAAATACAAGGTGATCTAGTCCATGTCATTGACTTGTCCTATCAATGCTTTATCATGTGTATACATTATATATAACTTGTCGGTACATTCATAAGAAATTCAAAGAAATTAAACGGACGAATATTACCCAAAAAAACAAACATATCAACAGACGTATATTCGAAGAAATTCAAAGTAATATACAATATTATTTCACTCAAAGTGTTACGATTTCAACATTCAACACATACAAAATTCAAAATTAATCATAACCACATTCTCTAGTATCCTCACACCTACACATATAAAAACTTCCACACATGTCATTTCTAACTTTCTCAAAAAACTGTTGAGTATTACCGCGCACAACTGGCTTTATTTCTGCACATAAACGAGAGATTAACCAACATGTGATGACTCCACAGTCTGAGAAGTTGGTTTGTTGAGGGACATCTATACCCAAACCATCATTGTATGAATACTGAAAATTATGGGGTGGTCTAGTTTCATTTATACAACCACGATCTGCCAAAATGTTATTAACCACGAGGGTCCAACATTGAATTAGTCGCGATAACACATCCTCATCTGTAGGCTCATCGACATACAAGGGCGACCAACGTTTGACGATCTCATTCCTAAGTTGGGAGTACAATGTTGGCCACACATATGAACCCCAAGGATATTTGTCTCAAGCTACTCTATCATTAGCTAATCTTAACATCCAGCCAGGGACAACACGTGTACTCTCCACACCTAATATAACAAGCTGCAATATGCCTAGACAACAAAGGCCAACAGCATCGTCGTCGTATAATTGAGCAAATGACTCGTCATTAATCATATTTGCAATGTCGATGCCTGTAATAGGTTGCCCATCTAAATATGACGGAAACACCCGTCGTCTAAAAGGAATACGCTGTTTGGTGTCATACTCAGCCCAATTCTGGACCCCAAACCTTAACCCAGTTACTAGGCAGAATTCTTCTCTCCCAAATGGTATACTAAAATCTTTATTTATATGGTAATACAATGGAACATTTTCATCATCATTTTCATCATAAATTTGCCGCCCTAACATAAAATGTATTAATATACAATTCTCTATAAAATCAGTTTGATCTAATACCCAACCAAAACAGGATTGTCTAAACAGTGCTTCCCGATCAGTCCCACTAATTATTGTTTTAACTGTTTTAAGAAACTTTAACTTACTTCTACATGTAACAAGAACACGGGGTACCTAAATAAACAAATAAATAAATAACCATATATTACTACACATATATACATCAGATAATAAAATAGTCAAATGATACAAAATAAAAATATTATACCTCGTAATCGCTCAAATCCATCTTATAATAAACAAGTAACCCACAAAATCACCAACAACACCAACTCTGATCTACCGGCAAATGGTAACAATCAACAATGAAAAACCCCAAACAATGAAACCTTCAAAGAAAGCTTCAATGAAATCACCAATTTCAGCTTCTTTTTCGTTTGAACACAATCCGTGACCTTCAATTCAATGAAATCACCAACACCAGCTTCTGTTTAGTTTGAAGTAAATTAACACACATACTATCACTTTATATCGATATTCAAATTCGTAAGTGACAAACTATGGCAGTGATAGATCATTTCATTGATATTGTGTGTTACTATTTAGCTCTATTCATTACTATTCAGCTATATTCATTACTATTCAGCTCTATTCATCTACAAGACCTAAAAGATAAAAAAATCGCCATTAGAGGCACGCGATCTATAAATAAAAGACAAAAAAAATTGTAATTCGCTTCACATGGCACGCGATCTACAAATAAAAAAAAATGACTAACTGACACACTTTTGCACCATCGTATCTTATGCATATTAAAACTAATTTTAGTAAATTTTGATTCATTAAGTAGAGCTCATCAAAGACTACACATATAACCAAATAAACAATTTTAAATAAAACATTTGAGTATCCAAATACGTACGCAAAAATGCCCGAGATCTTGAATTTCAATAAACAAAACATGGTAACCCTAAACCCTAAATTTATACCTCACCAAAATTAGAAAAAAAAATTGTAAATCGCTAGGGGGGAGGGGGCGATCCACCTTTTAAAAAAAAATTACTATCATGTAAATCGCTTGGGGGGGGCACGCGATCTACTTTTTTTCTCACAAATATAGTAAGAGCTCGACACGTGTGCAAAAGTGAATCGCTGGTGCACGCACACGATCTAAAAGGATAAATTTAAAAAAAAATTGTCATGGTCATTCCTAAATTACACGTTTTCCAAATGGTTATTACGAAAATTTTCGCTATTATATATGGTCCATCATTAAAGTTCAACTACCTTGCCCATTTGAGCTAATAGTTTATGTACTTGAAATGGCCCGTCACAAGTACTGATCTTTTAATACAAACAAGGTTTTTCACCCGTGCTTCGCTGTGAAGCCCGGGTTTAAAACTTGTTTGTTCATTTTAAAAATCAATACGTACAATTGCAAAAGTACGAATGTACGAAGCTGTAGATGTTCAAAAGGTGTAGTAGGTAACCGAAGCTCTAAAATCATTCATTGCGTACAGACAACGGTTACGCGATGATGTCCAAAATGTGCAACAGGCACCTATAGCTACATATTGTTTTACACCATCATGCGATAAACTGAGTTGCTAAGTTTTATTATATTAACACACATAAACATAAGTAATACATGAAACGGCAACAGCAAAGATTCTAATCTCCTTTTTTTTTGGCTTCAAGTGATAGGTCCTTATTTAGAGATCTTTTTGCGGAACTTGTTCTTCGTTCTGTTGGTGGTGCAACAGCTGAAGTCTCCTTTTGCGTTTGCTCTATTTTAGGAAGGGCACGGGGTATTGCTGAGATGATGAAGTCGGGGGGGGGGGGGGGGTTCCTGTAAGTAGTGTGTTTCAGGGTTAGGAAGTATGACTGATAATGAGTGTGTGTATGAAAATGCATAATGAGTACTGTTTTTAATGTGATTATGTTTCTGTATAAAAAAAATTATGTTGTGTTTTGGAATATAGTTTTGTTAGAAGGCGTGTTATTGTATGTGTTTGTGGTAGATTAATTTATGTTATGGATTGTATGGTTGTTCTGTGGTATCTAGGTCTGTAGACATAAAAAGCATATAAAGATAAGCAAATAAATAGAAGTGTATTAATTTATGTTATTGATTGTATGGTTCTTTTCTGGTATCTAGCTGTGTGAACAGGAAAAGTATATAAAGATAAGCAAATAAATGCCAAACACAGTTAAGTAATTCAGTGGGAAATCAGTAGCTTTTAGAAAGTTTGTAGAGTCAACTGTTTTTAATTGAGATAGGATAGGGACAAATGTTTTACAGGAAAGGCATGTGGGGTGGGTTTTTTTGTGGTCAGGGTGTTTTGGAAAATGCTTATTTAAAGGGTGGTGAGTTAGTGTATTTTGCATTGTTAGCTAAGAAAAAACACAATCAATGGCAGCATTACCAATTTGTGATGAGCTTCGGAATAGTGCTAGGAAACTGGATTGGGAGTCGCAGTTTATACTCCGCTGTCGTAGGGAAATTGCTGCGGATTTGAGACTGGCTAGAGAGATAAACGCATTGTGTACTCGTGTGACTGCTATTGTCGATGAAAGAGAGCGGTTTGTTGATGAACTTGATCTGTTGATGGGAAGGTATGTGCCAGATAAGATGGCGGATTTTATGAAGGATGTTCAGGGAAAGGATACTCCAAACCTGTTGCAGCTGCAAATAATCGGAAGGGAGTTTGAGCTGAGGGTTCAGGAAAAAGGTATCTTCATTGAGAAGCTAAAGGGGAACTTGGATTTCTGAATCTTGATGTGTTTTGTGTGTTTGTCATGTGTTAGATATGTGGAGATGGTGTCTTTGGTGTAAGATAAAGTTGGAGAATGGGAATAATGCCCTTTGTGTAAGATAGGTTTGGGCTCATTTGTATTTTATGATGTGTGTTTTAAATCTATTGTTGTATGGTCTTCTGTATGCAAGTGACTTGTATCTGAGAATGAATCGAGTCTGTTATTTAAATGGTGTTAATCTGCATTTTTTTTTACTTGGTTTATGTGGGTCATATGACAGATGTTTAAATTTAGCGCTGGTGTAAAATTTGTTCTGTATACACGTTGGTTGTGCATATGGAATCGTTTTGTGCAATTATTTTGTGTGATATTCGACTAAATAAACGTGTATATATTAAATCCTGGTGCTTTAGAATGTAAAGGATAATACATACCTGGCACGCCTGTATCTTTGTTTGTCGAATCTATAGTTGTTGGAGCCGTGCTTGTAGCCAATTCAGTAGCTACACTCTTGTCTTTGCTGGTTGACTCATTAATCATTTGACCTGATTATGTTGCCAATTTAGTATTCTCATTTTCGTGGCTCTATTTTTAAAGGATAATAATGCAGTTACTATATAAGTATCTGAAATTAAAACGTACCCGTGTTTCTTTTTTCTGCTGCTGGGTTGATGTCCAGAATGTCATTTACTATGAATCGTGCAGCTCCTTTTTGTGTAGATGGAGCAAACTCGATTTGAAAGATGTGTTTTTCACCAATTGTATTCACCATTTCAACTGGTAATTGAGATGTATCTGTTGTTTCGTATTTTTGTTTCAGATGTGAGCAAGGATGACCTGTGATCTTTTGACCAGCGGCGGTGAAAAAAGTGAATTCTGCAGTCGCCGTTCCATCCGCTACTGTAGCTTTGAAATTGTACCTATTTATTTTGATGAATCGTTACTGTTCATGTCTTTATGTTTGTCACCCAAAATGGGTATTAGAAAGGTTAATTTTGTTTGTAAGAATACCTATATGTTGGTGGCTCCTGTTCCCCGTGGTCTTCACAGGTGTTAATTCCATTTCTTTTTGTCGAAGCTTTGTTACACTGGCTACATGACGCGTAGCTCCAACTTCTTTTGTTATTGAGGCTTGTGATCATTGCTTCACATGTAAAACGCACTCCCTGTAACAGTAAATGCACAATCGCTGATTGTTACAATCGGTATATGTAAGCTGTTTATTTCTTCTTCTTTTTTACAAACCTTGAAGGTTGTCGGGTTTTGTTGCAGCAAGGCGTACAGTGTTTGTCTGTTACGTGTCTTCTCTTGTTCTGGGTCATCATACCGGTAGTTAGTAACTTGAAGAGGTGGATTGAAACTGTATTTCTCTTTGAACCTGAGTCGCATTATTGTTGTATATTAGTTTTACATTGTGTCAACATATTTACGCTCTGGGACTCTCAAATATTAGATGCTACTTACATTGTGTACGCATTTTCAGCCTCTTGGTTCTTTGGATTTATGTAATAATGAGTTGCAGGAGTGGCTGATAGCTGTACATCTGTATATGTGGTATTTGTAGTCAATGTCAGATTTCAAGATTTTAGTGTGTTAGTTAGAGTGGTAAAATGTACCTCTATATTTTGACACGCGGCAGGAGCTAACAGCGATGATAATTGGAGGCGGTAATTTTTGAATCTCTTGTTTATTAAATTGGGTGGCAAGATCGTCCCACATGGTCAACTCAACAACGTTTCCACTGCATCAGAGTAGCTACGTGTGTGAATCAATTGTGCATTATAAAGTGTAATAAAGCTGAATAATCTAAGTGGGCAGGAAAACTTACTCCAAGCTTTCAATGTCTACTTTTCTCCGGTACTTCTGGCGACCGGTTGCATCTTGAAAAGGTGTGATATCGCTGATGGAGCGGACGCGTCCTAAGTAGTCTGTTCAGCAGTAATGTTAGCAATGGTAGTATATACTCGTTTTGGAGATTTAAATTTGTTGTATGTTACCTGTTAGTATTGGATATATCATCTTTGAAGCTTCTTCGTCTCGATAAGGAACTCTCGATGACAGCTGATTGTATGATACGAACTCAAAATGATGTTCTGGAAATTCAGATTCTTTTCCAGGCAGAACTTCAAAAGATGTTATTTGTCCGAATTTCAAGCTTACTTTGTTTTCTAGTGTCTGCTGGTATGGCTTAGTGTTTTCGCAGATAAAATTCGAGATCCTGTACGCCTTTTTTAGTTTCAGCAGTTGGTCAAAATAGGTGAGACTTCTGAGGTCCATGGTTGCCTGTATCGCAGTATTCTGCAAACAGTTTTTCAAAATTTTTATACCATGGCGCATTAATGACTGCAGCAAGCAAGATGTTTTTAGTTTTCGTTTGTTTACCTCTCTGTCTATTAGAATGCAACAAAATGCTTGATCTTTCATCTCTGGAATACTTTTGGAGGTCCATTTCCGATATACTTTTGCTTCTATTACGCAATCTTCTTGTCCAACTTTTAGAGATGCAATAGCTGTTACAGACATTCGTATGAATGGCCTACAAATAACAAATTAGCAGTTTAGTGAGAATAATAAGCTAAAAAAGGCATGTATAAACTGAAGGAGAAAAACCGAGTTTGCTACTGAAGTATATAGATACATACATTTAATAGCAGTGGAGTTACATAAATACATACATTTAACAACAGCAGGGTCTAATTAGCATTTTGAATAATGTTTTTATAAAGTAGCTAATAATAACAACAGATTAGTTAGATTTTTTTTCTATTTGTGGTTTGATAAATTGTTTTAGAAATCTAATGTGTGCTTTTCTAAAGAGCTAGTGTCCATAGTTGGTGTCTAATGTAGCGGATATTAACAGTCTAATTGTTAGCAGATTCTGATATCTTGGCCCGGTGGTTAGGCTGTTGTTTGTTTTATTGTACTCTTTCAGGTAATTGTTTGTAGGGATGTTATAGTGGTTAGAGGGTGGATCGACCGTCTATGTGTATTTATATTTATGAGAAGTTTCAACCCGTCTGGTGATGTTGCTCTTGACAATGCTACATATAACTGACCGTGGCTAAACACTGGTTCGGGTAAGTAGACGCCAATCTTGGAAAGAGACTGTCCTTGACTTTTGTTTATAGTCATGGCATAACAAAGTTTAATAGGAAATTGTGTACGTTTGAAGGTGAATGAAAGGCTGGGATCTTTGTGTGTAAGTGGAATTCTGTGTATGAAGACTTTTTCACCGGCTCTTGTTCCTGTGATAATCTGTGCCTCAATCAACCTTGACATTAGAGATATGACTATCATTCTGGTGCCGTTACATAAACCTCCTGACAGATTGACATTTCTAAGCAACATAATTGGCGATCCCACCTTTAGCTGTAATTCATGGGGCGGGAAACCGGGAAATGTAATGGTGTTTAGGTATTCCATTGGGTAAAGCATATCTGTTTCGCTTGTTTCTCTGCCCAGTGGAATCGCTTCGTCTCTACTTAAATATGTTTTCGTCACACCTTCAACTGAGGATAGAATCCTAGCGTTGACAGCATCTGCAGTGTCATTCTTCGGACACACTATTGCTTTTTCCTGGAAAGCACTTGCAGTTGGTGTTTTTAGTGTGGCTTCATCGTAGATGAAATTAATGAGTTCTGACAATGCCTGTTCACTGGGGTTAATACAATATTGTTGTGGAACTGTGATCCAAAAGGTGTCTTCATTGTTATCTTTGTCAGGCTCGCCTACTTCACCGTTGCCTACATCAAGAAGCCATTTTGCAAAAACTTTGGATCGTTCTCGTTCATCGTCACTTATAGCAGACCTGAGAAGCCTCATATTCTGTTTGAGTGTGCAAATTCTGAAGTGCAACCATAAGTAAGACTCGGCAATGGAAGCATGGATCAATTCTTGTTTTGCAGCACCTTTTTTTACTGGCAAGGTTTGCCGAAAGTCGCCTCCCAAGATGATTGTTTTTCCTCCAAAAAGTGTCTCAGGTGCATTCATCAGATCCCTAAGTGTTCTATCCAACGCTTCAAAACAACGCTTATCATTCATCGGAGCTTCATCCCAAATAATAAGGTTGGTTTCAACTAACAAATTTCCTAACTGACTGTGTTTTTTGGCGTGACAAACAGACTCGTCTGTCAGCTCGAGTGGAAGCTTAAATCTAGAGTGAGCTGTCCGCCTAGCAGGTAGAAGCAAAGATGCAATGCCCGATGAAGCTACAGCCAAAACAATTTTTCCTTGTGATCTAAGAGAGCTAATGATTGTTTTCCAGAGAAATGTTTTCCCTGTTCCACCATGACCATACACAAATAACAATTCCTGCCTACTTTGTTCAGATGCGTTGATAATCAGGTTGTATATTTGTTTCTGATCTTCATTCAGTTTTGGAACCAAAAGGGCAGTCTCTTGCATGAGTGTGTCGCGTTTGTAATTTTTTTCCTCCATAAGGAGCTTGTTCTTTAGATCTTTAAGCAGCCGCTCTGAAGGAGATGGTAACCCAAATTCTTTCACAGATTTCCCAAACCCATTCAGTATTGTTTCCAGCTCATACAGAATATGGTCTTGTAACTCAGGAGTGTTAACATGATAGTTCACAATGCCCGTTGCTTCTGATATTTTGGCTGGGATGTCATCTTGCATTGCTTCCTAATGTTTTCTCCACAACTTAGGTGTATCTGACACATCACAGAGAGTTCTCAATTGTGCGGATGATGCTGACACACCCGACTCTTCAAGGGCGATGTCCCACTCTCTGTCATCACCAAGTAGACCTAACGCTTCACATGCAGCCCGATAAGTTGGGAGTATTTGACCATTAACAGTTCGTACTTCGATTGGGGATTTACATCCGATCTGATGGGACAGCAGCATCCGAAAGTAGAAAAGGTCACCCGAGTTTGGATGAACGTAAGTGAGTCTTCCAAGGGACTTCTTTGTTCTCACCACCCTTCGGTGCCAGCTTTTTGAGTCTGAATACCATACGAATTCAGAAGGGAAGTCCAGGTACGTTAGATGTCTGCCATCAGTGTGTTCATTGTTGTACACATACCATTCGGTTAGTGTTGTTTTCTTCCTATCAGGCAGGTTAACGATTACGTCTAACCTGTCTCTTTCACGAAAATTGACACGTTGCATGTTTTCCAAATGCACATTTAGAATCTGCACGGCTGGTTCTCTACGATGAATAGGATACTCAAAAATTCTCCAGCAAGCTTCAAATGGACAAATAAAACGGCCGTCAACGTAATTTTGTATCTCGTCTACTTGAATGTGTCTCTCGCTAGTTGAAGTAGATGCGTCTTCAACCGATTTTTCAATTTTCCCAAGAATGCGGTCAGGTCCTTTGGAAATGTATTTGAAAAGATACTTAATCAACATGCTCCAACCACAGTACTCAACATTTATGTGAGCGCGAAAAGCTAAACAGAGTATACGATTATATGGAACCACGTTACAGTTGTCTAGTCTTGATTCACCTTTCATAATGTGAACTTGTGTCTGTCTTCTTCGGTAGTGCGTGTGGCCATTGGTGTCAAAAAATGTCTTGTGATTGTACATCTTTGGAAAATGCTTGTTACAGATTCCTTTCTCAGTACACGATGCACTTGGATTTGCAACGCCACAGGGTCCATGCATCATTAGCTTCGACACGACTTTATATCCTTCTGGATCTTCCACGGGATCAGGCAACTCAGCAGAAATGTAGTCGTCAATCTGAGATGCATCCTGTATTTTGCTACTCGAATCAACCCATAGCAGTGTATGACAATGCGGTAAACCTCTTTTTTGGAACTCTATTGTATACAAAACTGCATAATAACAATAATAACAGAAGTCAGCCATTAAAACCGATAACATTGTAATTAAAATAAAAAATAAGCGGTAAACATAACCGGATGAATCTTACATGCAATGACAAAACCAAATGGTCTTTCATACTTCAAAAAGTTGATGAAATCATTAACCTTTTGTTCGAACACTCTACATACAATGTATGCCCTGTCGGTTGGTGTAAGGCCTGGATATTGTGACATGTAGCGCTTTATTTCTGGCTATTTAACATTACATGTAAAAGTAATAAAAAATTGCGAGTTTCCCAAGGATCTACAAATAGTGAGTGCATCTAGATAATGACTGTACATGTATCGAGGCCCTCCGGTAAACGTTCTTGGAAACATGATCATTGATCCAGCATGTATTCCTTCACGATCACCTTGCAAAATTGCGTCATACAAACCTAGCAAGTAATCAGATCGAAGATCATTTTAACGCTTGCGTATAAAGTCCAGGCGACTCTGTTCAATTGCATAGAAGGCTGCAACAACATATTGCTGAAACAAACGGCCACATCTGAAAATAAGACCAAATCCTTTAACTCGTGGGTGCAACTGATATTTGTAATACTCGTTCATTGTGACTTTTTTACCCTTACCGCTACCATCTCTGGGCTTTAAAACTAACTCCGGATAGAATCCCGGTTCACCGAAGACAAACAACAAAGGAAACTGTAAAGACATATATGATTGATGTAGTTTGTTAATTCTCTGAGGATGACCGCCTCTGAACTCAATGATTACATCAAAGTATGTCTGACTTTTTGGCCCATCTTCAAAAACTATCCCTCCCAAAACATCAGAAGTTGGGAATTCATATCCACGGGCACCACCCTTGTTATAAAGTCTAATTTTGAAGCTTGGTATTTCACCTGCATTGTACCTGTCAAGTGTTGTTCTAAAGAGCCTCACCAAACCATTATGTTCATTGAGTACATGTATCAGGCCTTCAACAATTTTGGGGTTTAAAGTGTCTTCGTTTTGATGTCCAAAATTTCGCAGTCTGTTAGCAACCTTTGCGTGCGTGTCATAAATATACAGTTGTAGAAACCGTGGATGGTCACCTTCTTTGGGACAAAGGGATCCAATCCAGTGATAAATCTGCCCCGAAACTTTGAAAACGTAAGGCCCTCTTCCCATGTTAACTGAGTTGTCAACTTTTGCCCCGAAAGATGTCATCGCAAACATCTGATTGTAGGCTCTAATATGCTCCATAAAATGGGTGTTTGTTAAAAGCCGTTGAATAAATAGAGGAGGATCAGGCGTTGGAGCCATATATATTTTTCCTCCTCCACAACATAGATGGTATTCAGCTCGTCTACCATAGTTGTTATTTTTAAGCCGCTCGTTATACCAAAATAGACAACCACAGTGGTGACACTGCTGGTTACAGTCGCCTAAATCTATATAAGACGGCGTTCGGTCTGCAAAAAAATTAAACCAAGTAGGTTGTTAAAACATAGTTACAGATCTTTTAACAAATCTCCCCAATAAGAGTACATTTGAAGAAAACTAAAACCAAAAAAGTTACCATGAGCCAATGACCGCCTCGATGCATATCTACTGGAAGAAGACGCGCCAGACGTTGCGGATTGTAGACAACTCAATTCGACTATATGTTCAGTCACAGAAGTCGAACATTCGCCTGAAACAGGCGCTGTTAATTACAGAGAGTATACAATGCCAGAAACTTTAATACAAATCACATCTAAAGCATCAAAGAAAGTAATTTAAAAAAAATTATACCTTCATTGTGTGGAGACATAAGATCAATAGTATTTGAACTATCTCCCCGTGCGTGACTCTGATACGCATTTTCGAGTCTGCTGTTTAGAAAAGGTATGATAGCGGGTCTAATAACGCAATCCGTAACATTTAGACATAAGTATGCATGGTTAACGGGTGCTATTGCAGAAGGCGAACCAACTTGACTCCCAACACCTGACATAACATGAACACTAATACATGAGAATGGCCGATAAAATGGTCACTATAAAAGAAAAAGTGAACAGAAGATATAATAACCTGCAGCCCCAGCAGTTGCTGTTTGAATCTCTCGATCTTCTGTGGTTTGCCGATCAAATGCATTGAATTCCAAATTTCTAAAACGTTCAAAAACTCTTGAAAGAGGCACCATCGTTGTATCCAACACATCATGGGTCTGAGTTGACGAACGCATACTGACATTTCGTCTGTCTCCCGAAACAGTAACACGATGATCCTCATCATTATCCAACACCTCATGGTTCTCATTTGACAAAGGCGGGGTGACATTTCCCCCAATACTAACTGTGTCAACATCCGGACGTGACAATTCCCGCCTATGACCGCTTTGTTGAAACGCAAAACTGTCTCCCGAAACAGAACCACCATCACCCTCATCCTCATCAGGATGTATGCAATCTATATGACTCATGATTTCATCCAAAAACCCACAAACTAATTTGAAAACTAATTTCAACGTTGACAATAATCGAGAAAGGGAAAATAGGAATTTAAAGGCGAAACCTAATAATCCTAAACTTAGAAACTAAGAGTCAAAGGATTGATTGAATTGAGAAACCTACGAATCAACAACCGGAAAAGGGAAAATAGGAATTTAGAAAGAAAACCTAATAACCCTAAACATACAAACTAAAAATTAAAGGATTGATAGAACCACAATATCAATACAAAAAGAAACGAAGATCGATACAGCATTTAATCAACAAAGTGGAACAACAATCCAGTAACACTACTTTGAACAAAGAAAAACAACAATCTAACAACACTACTTACAGATGTGATTACGGCGGACGGAAAGAGCAGAAAAAAACTAACAAAGATATGTAAAGAGAAGAATATACATCCAAATAAGAAAGGTATATAATGAGATACAGGTGGCATTCATGCATCATGAACATCTGTGTAATGAGAAGTGTGAGTGGATGTGAGAGAAACTGAGATACGTGTTTTACTGAGGGAGATGAGAGAATGAGAAAGTAGGAGAGAGGAGAGAATCAGAAAAAGGGAAGAAACGGGTCGGGTGAGGCTTGCCATTAATGAGGCATAAGAGCCTCGGGGGAATAATCTTGGCTTTTAATATATATGTATAATATCTAAAGTACTTATAAAAAATAATTAATGCATAATTTTAAATTACCAACACAATAATACAATGATACGAATAAACAAAACACATTTTTTAAAAGGCTTATGACACTAACTACTCGGCCATTTATTCACCCATATAATTGGCTAATTGTTTACTCTAACATAACATAATGTATATCCACCATTTATTGATGTAGTGATGATTTTTTTAATTGTTTCATAAGGTAAAAAGCAATACATTATATGATTGTATGTTAAGTTGTATTATAAAGCATTAAAAATGGACTAAATGTTACTCTGTATTAGAGTACATAGAAATCCACTACTGGCCTATTTATTCTAGCTTCAAAAACAAAGAGCTTCTATATCAACTATCGGGCCTTTTATTCTTGAAGCTAGAACAAGCTCATAACTCAATCTAATATTAAATTGATATAACTCTAACCATAAACACAATATCACTCACATTTATCATTTCATTACATTACAACGTAGTCACAAGTAAAAAAATAGTTTCTCTCAACACCTAAAAAACACGAAACATAAATCACAAACACTCCTTTAATCTTGCTCGAACCAAGTGGTTATTATGTTTGGAAGAATGTTTACATGTTATTCTTGCTCTTCTTTATTTTATCTGAACTCGAAATCAACAACCTTTAGTTTCTTATTTGTAATCTTTATAGGCTTCGGACTAGGTAGGTATGTTTACTCTTGGGTTTTGATTTTACAAAGATCGATGATGGTTTTTTTTATCTTTAAAGATATTTGTTTAAAAAACAATACAACCCGAGATCTTTATTTCTATTTTGATTTGAGTCTTTTTGTGTTTTGTTGTGGAGAAGAATTGTTGTCTTAGTCTTGTTGCCATCGCCCTTTTTTTATTTTCTGAGAAGATAAGTTGTTGTTAAGAGTGGTGGTGTAACTTTTTTTTGGAGGTTTGACTTTGTTGTAGTTATTGACGAGATGACCTCGGACATATTGATGGATGTTGTCGGTGGCATAATGGTTTATGAGGGTATCGATTTGTTGTTGTGCATGTGTGTTTGAAAGTTGAAAATGGAGATTGACTGTGTTATTGAGGAGAGAAAATAGACTGAAATGGTGCGATTATGTTTTTTGTGTTTTGAGTTTACATATACATCTGGTTTTATAGAGTAAAACGAGTAAATTATTAATAGAGTAAATGGTTAGCAATTTTATTTTTTAATTTCTACCATTAAATTGAGGGTTACATGTTTTCATTAAAAGATTTTTATTATTATTTTGTATTAATATTCTATTGTTGTTATAACTTATACATTTAATTTCAAGTTGCTTAAGGCTTCCTTTAATAGTAATGTTTTATTGTCTTAAAAAATTTAAGACTTCTTTTTATAGAAAGTCTAAAATGCATTATAAAGTACTACATTTATCCAACTTTTATTGTACTCTTTTAAACTTTTGAAATCTTTTTTTTAACTTTGATCTTAAATATTTTTGTTTGTGTTATATAATACATGATGAAAATTATACCAATGAAAATACTTTTAAAAGTCAATTCATTCATATATTTTGCATCAAGTATTATATAACACAAATAAAAATATTTAATATTAAAGTTGAAAAAGAAAACCTTGCAAAAAGTAAAAAGAATACAATAAAAGTGTGATGAAGGGAGTAGTATAGATTAAAAAAACTTCTTTGAGCTCAAACACATTAAAGATATTCTTAACTTCTTTGAGCAAGTTTCAGGGTTGAAGATGAACCCCTCAAAGAGTGCATTATACGGAATAAATATACCAGCCCACCAGTTATTGATCTTGGCAGAAGTTTTCCAATGCAACGTTGGTTCTTTCCCTTTTGATTATCTCGGGATTCCAATTTGGGCAAGCCCGAGAAGAGTTACAACTTGGCTCCCGATTGTCCAGAGATTCAAGAAGAAATTGGCTGGGTGGAAAGGTCGTTGTCTTTCATTTAGGGGTCGGGTTACGATGATAAATGTTGTCTTATCTAGCCTTCCTTTACATTATATGTCTTTATTCAAGGCCCATAAATCAGTGGTGTCCCAATTAGAATCTCTTCGTCAGAATTTTCTTTAGGGTGGGGATTCTTCTAAATCAAAGATTAGTTTGATCAAGTATGAAGCGGTCTGTAAACCGAAGGAGCAGGGTGGTTTAGGTGTTGTCCCACTTAGAATTAAAAACCTTTTGTTATTGGCAGAGTGGTGGTCTAAATTGGATTCTAACAAGGAATCTTTGTGGAAGACGATATTGCAGAACTCATATTGTTCTTCAATTCCAAAAAAATGATTACAGATGTATCCGCTCTTAATGTCTCTAAACTATCACAGGTGTGGAAAGATCTGATAAACTTACAACATTTGGATTCTATGTTTGAAGTGATGGGTCCTTAGAATTAGAGTTGGAAGTGCGAAGATCGTAATCTTATTTCATTTTGAAATGATTCGTGGATGGGTAACTTTACGCTCATGAGTAAATTTCCAAAGTTGTATCGTTTATCCAGAAATCATGACGGAATGATTAACCAGTTTTACTTCTCTCCGGATGGGTCTCTCATATCCTAGAATCTGGATTTTTCAATGTCGTTATCTCCTTACGAATCTCGAGAAGCTGACTCCCTTCTTATGCTGAGGAATGCAGTTTTAGATATCTCTGTTGAGGACTCTATTGTTTGGAATCCTTCTTCGGTTGGTGTGTATTCAGTGTCTTAGGCTGTATACAATATGTGGTCTATGAATTCTAATGTGGCTCCCATTTGGGTTGATTTAATCTGGAACAATTTTCTTTCGTCCAAGATACAAATCTTTCATTGGTTGGCAATTCAAGGATGTATTCCAGTAAAGTTCGTGCTCGGGCAGCTTGGAGTTGTTCTCTTTGGTCAGGAAATAAATTGTGGTTGGTGTTTTGATGAAGTAGAGTCAGTTGACCACCTTCTTTTACATTGTCCTCGCTCGTTTGATATTTGGACTTCTTTGTTTAAACGGTGGAGCATTCTTTGGATACTTCCTTCATCGTTGGCTGATTTTACTAATGATTGGAATCTAGGGATAGGCATCAACGGAGGTAAGTTTTGGCGGCTTTTGGGACCATGTATAATATGGGCAATATGGATTTCAAGGAATAAAGCGCTTTTCAATGGCGAGTTCTCATGTTGGACGGCGTTAGTCTGTTGCATCAAACTTGAGGTATTTTTATGGGCTTGTAGTGCCCGGTTGTGTCAATGCCACGATTATCACATTTGGTTAAGCCAACCTTGGGTCCTCATAAGCAGCAGTTGTTCCTAGTTTATTTTCTCAATGTCTTTTTGTACTTCGTTCCATTGTTGTTGGATCGTTTAGTTTGTAATTTACGTTCCATGTACGTTTCTCAAAAGTCTTTTCAACAATTTGATGAAAAGGTGTTTTGAATTTATTTAATTTAGATTTTGCCAAAAAAAGAGATTAAAAAAACTCTACTAATACAATAATGAGCTAAATCTATAAATCAAAAGGTCTAAAAGGTTCTATGCGTTAAATTAGGCTTGGCACTTTCAACCCAATTGAACCATTCAATTCGATTAACCCATTTGAGACAGGATACTATTGACCACCAGAACATAATATGTCAAGATAAATGTATTGGGCTTATAAGAAGAAGAAGATTGATATCATCAAATAACGTCATACTTTACTATCATTTATCCCACGTATTTTACCCACTTTTATATAATTATTGCAAGATATTGGTACTTAATTGCTTAAAGTTTATTATTGCAGTAATTATGGAGTCACTTGTGAAGAAGAAGCAAAAAGGCGCAATTCTAGAGCTTAAATGAAGACATTTGAAGAATACTATTTTCTGCACCTATACGCCGTATCCAGCAATGAAGATACGGCGTATCAACGCCAGCTCAGCACAAGAAACGCGTAATGATCAATTCTCGATCCGGCGTATCCACTACAACCAATACGCCGTATGCACAGCTGTTCATCAGTCAAAGATACGCATTTAATATGATTGATGGTAATTATCTTAATTGATTTGATCTTATCGCGGACTCCAAGGAAATTAACCTATATACGTCGTATCCACTTATCCCCATATGGCGTATCCAGGCGTATTTTTGACACTATAAATACAAGACTCAAAAACGAGTTTTAGTGTGCAATATCACATTCTCTGTATAGTATACAACTAAAGTCGAATTTCTCAAGCCAAGAAGAGCAGCCAAGGTCGAGCACTACTCCTAATTCCATAGAAGACATCGTGTAATTCTTACTTTCTTAATCATTCGATTTTTAATTGTTTGATCACGTTTGTAATAATGACAATGATTGTGGGCTAATACCCTCGGGTATTAGCCATGTTAATGAAGATTATAATGTTTGGTTTGTTTTAATCCGGCTTTGCTTAATTTATCGTTGTTGTTTAATTATGTTTATCGCCTTATACTTGTTTATGTGCTTGTACATGCGACCTATCATTCAACTGGGTCTAGGGAGACCTAACCAGTAACCTAGATGCCGGGATGGCTCTCCATGTTGTGTTCTATATGCCTGGACCAATAGGATCACAAATGACACCTTATCATTACTCTTTGATTATGAGCTTAGTTGACCGGCAGGTGACCCGATAATTGTTCAACCAGTATTGTTCATTTATTAATTGGTATTGATTTTGGTGGTGGACTACCGGTGTATAAAACAACATCAACCAATAAGTGGGTAAAGTCCCGATGGGCTAGGGTATTAACAAGATCACCACTGCTTTAATTACCTATGGTATATTATAGTTAAACTATAGGATGCTTTATGCAGATGCGTTAATCGTGACAGGATTGTTCGTGTCTAGGTCTTAGGAAGAAGTACCGCCTAAGTCTTAAGAATGATATGCCGCCTCAAGATAAGCAGCCATTGCACTAAATAATCAAACCAGCATTTAATCAGATTTAACATGGTTAATACAGTTTCTATTATTTGGCTCGTTCCGCTCTTTTGTCTTGTGTTTATTTGCTTTAGTGTGTATTGTACTTAGAATTGATATTTGTCACCATAAACCTGTACCAGTCTTTCAAGCTGAAAACCCCCTTTTTACCTCTAGTAAATATGTATAGCATAGGTTTAACCAGTAATTAGACTAATCTAGTTAGAATAAAATACTGATAGAATAATAGGTTAACTCTCACTCTTAGTGTTCGACACCCTACTTACCACGAAGCTACATCTTGACCGGGTACTCTACCTATTAAAGTGATGTCTTTAGGTTAGTCGGCTAAATATAAATGTAAAACCTGATAATCATAAATAACACCTATACAACGACACATCAAAGATCATGAAACAAGAAGAGAAAAGCAAAGACGGATGCATTGTTGTATTCTTAGGCAGATTGATACAATTAAAACCTTTTTCAAAGTGTATATTTAGGACATGATTAAAACAAAAGAGGCTTTAATGCATTAGCATTTATTCAAAATGTAAATGAGATTTAGAACATATTTTTGGCTTACTAATCATAAGAATACTAATGGCAGCAGAAGCACTCTTGCACCCCCTCACTAATATTTTATTGATCACTTTTTAAAAAGTATTCCACAAATCTTTTCTATTTAACAGTTGTTTTCCTATTCTTATTCATCACCTCAACCTACTACAAGACTTCAATACCATCGACTCTTTGATCGACATGGGCTTTTCTAAGTTTTTCATTATTCTTTTCACGCTACAAGCTCTTTTAGCTATGGCATCAGCATAAGCTAATGCACCAAAATCTGATTTATTTCAAGAATATATTAGAGCTGAATTCAATAATGTTAAATTTTCAGACGTACCCATCAACCCAAACGTCGAATTCCACTACTTACTTTATTTTGCAATCGACTACACCTCTTCATCTTCTGCCTCACTAACCAATGTAAATTTCAATGTGTTTTAGGACAGCAATAATCTCAGCCCTTCACAAGTTTCATCAATCAAAAGTCAACATTCTAACGTCAAAGTTGGCTTGAGCTTAGGTGGCGACAGTGTGAATGGTGGAAGCTGTTATTTTATTCCTTCTTTAGTTGATTCATGGGTTTCAAACGCTGTTTCTTCACTCACTAAGATCATCAAAGAGTATAACTTAGATAGGATTGATATTGACTATGAGCATTTTCATGCGAATCCTGAAACGTTTGTTGAGTGCATTGGGAAACTTATAACAACTCTTAAGAACAACGGTGTCATCTCATTTGCGTCTATAGCTCCATTTGATGATGATGATGTCCAAAGTCATTATACGGCTCTTTGGAAAAGTTATGGTCATGTCATAGACTATATCAATTTCTAGTTTTATGCTTATGATGCGGGGACGAAAATTTCTCAGTTTATGAACTATTTTCATACCCAAAGCTCGAATTATAAAGGAGGAAGTATCTTGGCTAGCTTCAGCAGTGAAGGAAGTGGAGGCTTATCACCACAAACGGGTTCTTTACTGCATGTAACAGGCTTAGAAGTCAAGGGAAACTTGGTGGTATCTTTATATGGTCTGCAGATGATTCAAAGGCTTCAGGTTTTAAATACGAGAAGCAATCACAAGCTTTGTTGGCCGCCCCTCGTTAATGTTTATATGTGGGTTTTGAAATTTGTGGCTGTAATTATTACAATATACGTATCTACCATTGAAATGCTTATAAATATTTTATGTGCGCGACTTCGAGTAAAATTTATATGTGACATTAAAGTCTTCAAATATTTTCCAAAACAGACTGACCAAAGTCTTATACCATGAAGGATGAAAATTTTCCATTACAAAGGAAATTGAGATTTCGAGAGAATAAATAAAAATATGAACTACATAAGTCAATGCTCGTGTTGTTCTGACGCTAATAGATCAAATAACGATAATGCCCTTATTCGTGTGAGGTGAGGGACAATTATCAGAGCTTGTGATTCCTTCTCATACCAAAAACCTAAATTTTTGGATGAATCTGCAGACCATACAAATATCCCACCAAGCTTCCCTTCACTTTTTTACCTATTACACGCCTTAAAGAACCGTCTTTAGGAGACAATCTACCACTTCCTTCAGTACTAAAGCTAGTCAAGATATTACCACCTTCATAATTCGAGCTTTGTGTTCGAAAATAGTTTATAAACTCAGAGACAGTGGTCCCCTTATCATATGCATAAAACTAGAAATTCACATAGTCAATATGACCATAACTCTTCTAAAGATCCATATAATGTCTTTAAAGCTCATCGTCATCATATGGCGCTATAGAAGCAAACGAGATGACTCCTTTATTCTTGAGAGCTGTTATAAGCTTTCCGATACACTCAGCAAAAATTTTACTATCTGAATCTGAAGGAAAGTGCTCGTAGTCAATATCAATCCCATCCAAATTTTACTTTTGGATGATCGTAGTAAGCAAAGAAACAGCGTTGGAAACCCATGAATCAACCGACAAAGGACTAAAGTAACAGCTTGTCCCTCCATTCACAGTGTCACCACCTAAGCTTAAAGTTACTTTAACATTAGAATGTTGACTCTTGATCGAAGAGACTTGAAATGGGCCAAGATTATGTGTGTCCCAGAACACGTTGAATTTTCCATTGGTTGGGGAGGATGAAAATCCATTGCAAAAGCAAGCAGGTAGTGGAATTTGACGTTTGGGTTAATGGGTACGTCTAAAAAAATTAACATTATTTTCTTCCCCTCCGATATATTCACGAAATAGACCTGATCTTGGTGCAATAGCTTGTTGTGATGCCATAGCTAAAAGGCTTTGTAAGGGTGAAAAGAGCAATGGAAAGTTTACAAAGTCCTATTTTTATCCAAAAGCATAGAACTGCTATGATAAATTGCTGAGATATGATCAAACTTATATAACTTAAGGTGCATAAGTGTGATTCTTCTGTTAATATCGATCTATTTTTTGTTAATTATGTTCTGAGTTGTCGCCTTAAATAAGATGGTCGCATAGTTAGTGTCACAATGTCAAAGATGTTTTTATAATATCTATGGATATGTACTGTTTAAGTAATAACTCGTACCGGATAAGACAAGTCGAATCCTAGCATGTGATGCAAGTTCCCTGGGTATCTGTGAATAAGAAAGAAAGACGCGTTAGCCTCGCCCCGGGGTGATCCTAGGACCAAGCTCAGGCGTGAGAGTAAGTATGGGTTAGAGCCGAAAGGGCATGAAATAGTATGTGTGTGATAATGCAATAAATGCTACCTGAATAGCAGTAAATGAGGGGGTATGTATACTACCTAAGCCACTGTAGCGATAACCTATTCCTGACACTTAGGAATTAGGAAAGCTGAGCTAGCCCTAGCTTTTGTGTCAGGCGGCGGTGTTGCGTGAATACATAGTTTCGTGAATTCTGGGATGGTGACATTCTTATGAGTGCTTGCTATTGACCGCTAGTCTGAAGAGGTGCTCTAGTCTCTTAAACTTAGTACTGTGTTTTCTCTGGTTTCCTCGAATAAGCCCTTCTGGCTTAAGTATGTTCCTTCTGATGGTGTGCCCTTCCGAATATATACATGGACATGTCCCCCCCCCTAAGTATCATGTTATCAGTCGTAGATTGATGAGACGATACTTTAAATATTCATCATCATTTTTTTTGAAGATGCGACAAAATTCATAATTACTGCAAGTTAAAAACCATAATTACTGACGAGGTCTGAAAGAGAATGATCGTACACGTGTTCTTTACTTCCCAACAGACGATGGAGATCCTTTCACGTGGAAGGTTTGACATGATACGACGTTTCGTGTCTCACTCTCCCTCTATAAATAGCTGATCCCTCGCCTTTTTACTGCGTGTTTTACTTCTTCTCCCGAACGTCCGTCTAAGCTTTTTGACTTCGTCTCAGGTATACCTTCCGTCTTTGTCTAACTTTTAGTATTATTCGTCCCCTCCGATATCTTTGACAATGTCTAAGGAAGATCAAATTGTTGACGTTACGGCCTTACCTAAGTTTGACATGCCATATTATGAATCAAAAATGACCGCCAAGGATGTTAAATCACTAGCCCTTCATCACGGTATCCCTTTAGATTTACACCCTATTGCTCTTACTACGGGATAGACTATGGATAAACAACCGGACGACATGATAGGCTTATATGAACAGTATTTTGAGTTTTTGGGGATAAGGGTGCCTTTTTCTGCCTTCCTATTGGCCGTTATCAAGCATTTTCGTGTACATATCTCTCAGCTTGTGCCGTTAGGATTGAACCGATTAACTATGTTCGAGTTATACTGTCGGAGTCTAGATATTTCCCCCTCCGTAAATTTGTTCCGCGTTTTTTACAAAGTTAGTAAGCAAGGTCACTGGTTTTCTTTTGAAAAAAGAGTTGGAAAAGGTATCGGTGGTAAGATATTTCGAGAGACTTTTTCTGGGTTGAAAGGGTGGAAAAAGAGATTTTTCTTTTTAGATAGAAGGGCCATTCCAGACGATATGTCCTGGAGGCATCATGATTCAGATATCAATGATCCCGCTCTGGAAGGTGGCTTTAGTGTGCAAGACGTGCAGACACTGGCCGAGAGGGTTATAGATCTCAGACCCATTCCCTCCGGCCTTCTCTTTTAAGGAGGGCTAGCCACTACTTAGGATTTTCTTGGCTTCCATCTTATTTTCAAAGATACCAAGGGGAATGGTAATGCCTTGTAATTTAATCTCGCATGTACAGCCGTTTCGGCATTTCTTAATGTCTTGTTTTTTTCTTTTTTGCAGTGGTTACCATGTCTGAGTATCTTCGCTTCCCTTTCTTGTCCGGAGCTACCATCGAGAAAGGAATCGCCCTTACCAACCAAGATCAGAGAGGGCAGCATACCGTACCTCCCCTTCCAGCGGACCAGGCTATCCCGAACAAGACTGATCATCTGAGAGAGGCTAAGGTTGAAGATCCTAAGATTGTTACGATACATGAAAGGAAGGCCCGAGCTGCTGCTAAGAAGAGAGAGAAGAAGAGAAGAGGTGCTGATGAGGGAGAGGGTTCCCGTCCCAAGGTGAAAAGAAAGAAAACTTATGCTGTCCGGGGAGACGGATCTGCTGGGTCCGAGTATGTCTCTTCTTCAGAGCCCCTTCGGATTATGAATCCTACTGAGACAGGAGGAGAGAATCTTTCTGGGGCCGATGTTGCCACTGCTGAGTCTCGTAAGGATCGCTCGCTTAGCATTTCTCCTCATGACTCAGCCGACCACTTTCTTCATGACTCAGCAGATGCTCATGGTGACGAAGGGACGAATACCCATCGGCTTGGGCCTCTTGTTGACCAGCCTGGAGGGAACCTGACTACCGTCCGAACCAAAGTGTTTTAGCCTTCCCCGGGCAACCATTCCGTTCATCCTAGCCTTTCTGACATAAGGATGGACTCCCCCACCAGATCTGCCCAATGAGGTGTGTCTAACTTCCTGTTGTCATATATTTGTGTTTTTTACCATTCTTACTTCTTTGTAGGTAATGTTGAGGAAGGCGAGTCATCTCGGCACCATGCTTACTATGTGCCCAAATGGTTCATTCACCGTAGATGTCGTGTAGATACTCCCATGTGATGTCGAGAACTTATGGTACATCTGGCACCTCCGGCAGCCCAAAAGGACTCAAATGCCCTTAATAATGCTAATGCCCTTGAGAGGGCTTGGTTTGCTGTGGTATGAGGGACCTTGGCTTAGGCCGACATGCTTGGATGATTCGAGCATCTCCAAGCTGAATATGATAAACTTGTCGAGACGCATGTGGAATGTGAGAATATCGTTCGGCAGCTCGTTGATGCTAGAGCGGCTTCACAGTAGAATTTAAGACTTTACCTCGAGATGTCTGAACAGTTCAAGAAGCTGAAGAATGATCATGCTGGTTGTACTGAAAAGATTCAATTGCTGGAGGACCGAAACAGTGAATTGTCTAACATAAACAAGGATCAAACCCTTCGGATCAAAGAGTTGGAGGATACATTGGCTAAGAAAGACTTTGCCCTTGTTTATGCTGAGAGGATCAATACCGAGAGGGCTCAAGAGAAAGAGAAACTTGTCGCTCAGCTTAGCAAAACAGAGATGGAAAAATTTAATTGCATACGCAAGCTCCTTCCCATTGTGGTCAACCGTCTTTTCCAAAGCCATGAGTATAAGCAGAGCCTATCTGAACCTTTTAACCTGGCTATTCAAGTTGGATGGGCTAAAGGACTTGCCTGGGGAGCGCTCCGAAGAGGATCTTTTAGAACTCATGAGTAGAATGGAGGGTTTTGATGCTTATGCTGACAAGAAGATGTACGTCGAGTATGACAAACTATCTGAGAAACGATACCTTTTTGTCGAGAAGATTTCTTACGGTTTCTACCATACTGTGTCTGACTTGCTCAAGGTTTATCCCGACTCCACTCCTTCCGGAAAAGCTCCTCCTAGCAAGCCTTCCTCTGGAAAAACTCCTTCGTCCTCTACTCCTAAAGGGCCTTGACTGATTTCCTTTTATGATTTGTGTGGTTTGTCTGTGCATTTGAACTTTGATGTAATAAGTACTGAAGCTTCATTTTATGTTTAACACTTTTGTAATTATCTATGTTAAGCCTGTAATAAATTTGTTTTGCATTCTGTTATATAGTACTGCTTTGCAATAAGTTTGTGGTGTGTTGGCTTTTTCAATTTGTATTTCTGTTGCCTTAGACTTATAGCCTCGGGTTTCCCATATGACCTGTGGGCCATGAGGTCAATGATGCCCCTTCTTATGCACGGGCTTGCCCGTTTGGCTTTTGACCGACAGGGTATAACGCCATTTCATGCCTTACCCAGGCTCGTCTCTTTGACTTTAGTCTGAGAGGTACAAAGTGCATTTTAGTGCTATGCACAGGCTTGTCCCTTATACTTTGGTCTCTGGGACACCATGTTTATTGGGCTATGCCCTGGATCATCCCTTTGACTTTAGCCTGTAGGGTATATAATGCCTTTTGGTGCTATGCGCAGGCTCATCCCTTTGACTTTAGTCTGTGGAGAATATTATGCCTTTTGGGTGGTATGCCCTTATTCATCCCTTTGGCCGATGGGGTATATAAAGCCTTTTGGTGCTATGCATAGGCTCATCCCTTTGACTTTAGTCTGTGGGGGATATTATGCCTTTTGGTGCTATGCACTCTGGCTCATCCCTTAGACTTGTAGTCTGTGGAGTATATAATGTGTTGGCCGATCGGAGGTAGCGAGCCATCCGGTCGACGAATCATTTTGCATAATATGTTCAGAGAATTTGCCTCCTCCTAAGGAGTTGGAGTAGGGGTTTTGTCATTCATTTAACAAAAGTCATGATGCATACAATTCTTGGAATCTCTTAAGATAACTTCTACATATAACATTTGCGGAGATTAACAGCGTGCCAGGTTCGCGGAACCTATTTGTCTTCCAAAGTTTGCAATTTGTACGAGCCATTTTCATACGCTTCCATGACACTGTATGGTCCTTCCCATTTTGGTCCTAGCTTGCCCTGGTCTTCCACCCTGCTTGCTTCATTTCTTCAGAACATAAACTCTCCTGGCCTAAAACCTGCCAGGCGGACCTTCTTATTGTAGTACTGCTCCATCTTTGTTTTGTATCTTGCTTCTCTAATGGCAGTTGTTTCTCTTCTTTCCTACAATAGGTCAAGATTCAAGCGCATCTCCTCCTTATAATATCCTTATCTGATCGTTAAATTTTGGTAGGTGGGAATGCCTATCTCAGCCGGGATGACTGCCTCACTATCGTAGGTTAGGCTGAATGGTGTCTCTTCGTTGCTTTGTTTGACTGAAGTCTGATGTGCCCATAAGACATCCAGCAATTCGTTGACCCATCCGGCCTTCTCTCTTCTGAGGCGAGTCTTGATCCCTTCCATCAGGCTTTGGTTTGCCCTTTCGACTAGACCATTCGCTTGAGGATGGGTCACGGCCGTGTTCATCTGGTATATTTCAAACCTTTCGCACCAACTTTTGAACGGATCGTTTACCAATTGCGCTCTGTTATCCGTGACAATGATACGGGGTAACCCAAACCTGCAAATTAGGTTGTCCATGATGAAACGTATGACTTCTTTGCCGGTGATTTTTACCAATGGCTTGGCCTCTATCCACTTAGTGAAATAGTCAATTGCCACAATTATAAATTTGGCTCCCCCTCTTGCTTGTGGTAGGGGTCCGAGAATATCCATTCCCTAGTGGTAGAACGGCCAAGGAGCCATCATGGACGTCATGAGAGTTTTTGGTAGTCTCGGCATTGGAGCGTGTATTTGACATGAGTCACATTTTTGCATTTCTTCCTTAACATCCTCATGCATAGTTGGCCAATAGTACCCTTGCCTTATTTCCTTTCTTACCACGGCTCGTGGACCGACATGCATACCGCAAGACCCCATGTGAATCTTAGATGACATAGTTTGCTTGTAACGGATCAATACATCTTAGCAATGGAACCAAGTAACCTTTCTTGAATAATATGCCGGATTCCATGGTGTATTGACCAATTTTCGCTCTTAACCATCGTGCCTCATTTTTATCCTTCGGCCATACCCCTTCTTCCAGGCACCGTATAATGGGAGTCATCCAATTGTCCCCTTCTTCTTCCACTATGGTATGTACCTCTTGACCTTCTGTGGACCATTGGTGGAGAACCTCCACTAGCACCTCCTTCGTCAAATGATTAAATGCTACTGAAGCAAGCTTTCTTAACACATCTGCCTTCTGATTCATGTTCCTAAGGATATTTTTGATTGAGAATGATTTGAATCCGGAGGCGTACTCCTTCGCCTTTGCCAGGTACTTTATCATGTTGTCTTTATTGACTTCATAACTTCTGTTGATCTGACTTGCGACCAATTTAGAGTACACTTTGACTTTTATGTTCGATATGTTCATCTGACGAGCTATCCTTAACCCAGCTAGGAGAGCTTCGTATTCAGCCTCATTGTTGGTACTTGGGAAGGTGAGACGAAGGGCATAAGTGTACTCAATGCCACTGGGTCCTATCAAAACCAAACCTGCCCCTGATCCTTTTGGATTGAAGGCTCCATCAGTAAAAAAAACCCAACTCTCGGTGTCGTCTTTTTTAGCGGGTACCTTCGGCATCCGAAAGTACAACTCTTCCTTTTCTCCCTCTGGGGCTTCTGAGAGGAAATATGCCAGGACTTGACCTTTTACAGCGTTGCGAGGGATGAAGCTGATGTTATACGCTCCCAATTCAACAGCATATTTCCCCAACTTTCTGGAGGTCTCGGTGTTATTGAGGATGTGTTTGATCGGCTGATCAGTGATGACCTTCACCGGATGGGCCTCAAAATATCTTCTCAGCCTTCTAGTCATGTGAATCAAGGAAAGTGTTAATTTTTCCATAGGGCTATAATTCCTTTCTGCGTCATTCAAGGTCCTACTTACATATTGAATGGGGCATTGCCTTCCTTTCCTGTCGGTTAGGAGAACCGCGCTTACGGCCTCTGGTCCTACCGCCAGGTATGCGTACAAGGTCTCCTTTGGCCAAGGTGGAGTTAGTAACCGGAGGTCTAAGATAAGTTTCTTTATTTGTTGGAAAGCTTCTTCCGCCTCGCTCGTCCATCGGTATTCATGCTTGTTTTCCTTGGTTATGTTCTTCAAGGTGTTGAAGAAGGGCAGGGATCTTTCTGCCGATTTGGCGATAAATCGGTTAAGAGAAGCTAGTTTTCCGCTTATACTCTGCATTTCCTTCAGCATTCGTGGGGACTGGAGATCTGCTAGAGCTCTGGTCTTTTTGGGATTAGCCCTGATCCCCTCGTATGTTACCATGTAACCCATGAATTTTCCTTCTTCGACCTCAAAGGAACATTTCTTATGGTTTAGCTTCATGTTGATTTTTTTTGAACTGTCAAAGGTCTCTGCTATGTCGGCCAGTAACATTTTTTCATCTTTGCTTTTGATCACCATATCATCCACATATGCCTCCAAGTTTCTTCCGATTTGGGACTGGAACATTGAGTCTACCAACCTCTGGTACATGGCCCCTACGTTTTTTAGCCCGAAGGAAATTTTGGTGTAGCAGTGTGTTCCTTGATCTGTGTAAAATGTTTTTTTCTCCTCATCCTCCTCTGCCATTTGGATTTGGTGATAACCTTTGTAAGCATCCAGAAAACATTTGTATTTGAACCCCATTACTGATTTCACCTTGCAATCTATGTTGGGAAGAGGATAATAGTCTTTCAGGCATGCTGAGTTCAAGTTCTTGAAATTAATGCACATTCTCCAGGTTCCATCCCCCTTCTTGACTAAAACAGGGTTGGAGATATACGTGGGGTATATGACCGGTCGAACTATGCTTGCTTTGACCCATTCGGCCACCTCATTTGTTACTGCACCACTTTTCTTCAACGAAAATGTTCTTTGCTTTTGGCACACAGGGTCCAGAGAGGGGTTAACATTCAATGCGTGCTCTATAATTTTACGTAGCACTCCCGTCATGTCGGATGGTTCCCATACGAAGACTCCCATATTGTCTTTTAATAGACATCTGAGTTGATCCCTACATGCCTCGGACAATCCTCCTCCGATGGTCACCCGTTGATCTGGGAACGAGGGGTTAACCAACACCTCTTCCGTTGCTGCCACCTCCTTTTCTCCTTCGGAACTTTCTCCCTTGATCATCTGTTTCTTTTCTAGACGTCTGCATTCGGTGATGATGACAGTCCGGGTAACTAGAGTAGCCACACCTTTTGGAGTTGGGAATTTCATCATTGAGTGAATGGTAGAGGGAATGGCTCGAAGGGTTTTTAGCCCGGACCTCCCTAGGATAATGTTATAGGGTGAGGGAGCTCGGACCACAATAAACTTCATGGAGGTCCTCCTGCATAGTCCTCCATTACAGAAACACACCTCCAGTTCAATCTTACCTAATGGCTTCGATATTTCTCCGGCGAACCCTACCAAGTCCGTTTGGGTTTCTTTCAACCTAGCCTTTATCCTTGGGTTGAGGTTTTTCTAAACAGTGTTCGAACATTACCTCGACTGATGACCCTTCATCTACGTACACTCGTCTGACCAAGTATCCTTCCACTTCAGCTTCGACAATCAAAGGCTCTTCGGAAACATCCTCCGAGGATATTGCTGGGAAGGATATTGGGATGTTCATCCACGACTTCGTTATCTCCCTCACCTTTCGCTTCTTGTCTTTTACAGAGTTCACACTGATCACATTAATTATCTTTTTTGGTTGGGGAGCATCCCTGCCGTGGGATCCCCTTCCCCTCTGTCGTACATCCTTCACTAAGTGATTCAACTTCCCTGATTCTAACGACATCTCCAACTGCTTTCTTAGCTGGATACAGTCATTTTTGTAGTGGCCTTTTTCCTGATGATAGTCACAGTATTGGTCGGTGTTCCCTGACCTTAACGGATTTTAACATGGGACGAGGAGCTGGAAGGCGTAGCTGTGTTTTCGTAGCTAGGATTTCTTTTAGGTGTTTGGTCAGAGAGTCGAGGGTGAGTACTGGAGCAGCCCTGTGGTTATATTCTCCCCTCGGAGGGGGATACGGGGCCTGGTATGTGCTTAAATACACATACCTTTTACTTTTAAAAACGAGCTAAAATAACCAAAAACGGACTTAAAATGCCAAATATATGCTTGTTTTGCTAATTGTATTGTGCAGGAACGGATAACTAAGAAAAGGACGAAAAACAAAGCCAAAACGACAAAACCGGACTCGGAATGGAAAAGACCGTGAAAGACAAAGCCAAATCGAAGCCGAAAAGTCAATCAAGTCAAAAAGTCAACAGAAAAGTCAACTGGTCAAAGTCAAAGTCAACCCCGACAAATCCAAAAGTCAACATGTGAAGAAATATAAGTTTGAGGGTTAAAATTGCCAAACCCTAAACTTATATTTAAAGAAGAAAAGAGACAAAGGAAAAGACAAGGGCTACTTTTGCATATTACTCAAAGTAACAAGGAGGAGGGCAAAACTGCCAACTCTCCTAACTTGTACCACCCAAGGACGAATCTTGCAACTAGACTTAACACTCTTGGGGACTTGTTTTGCCAAGTCCCCAAAAGTTTTAAACCACAAGGACCATGGTTGCAAGTACACTTAACACCCTGAGGGACCTAACTTGCCATTTCCACAAACCTTCACCCTGTTATAACTCAAACAAACTTTCCCGCCCTTGTTTTCCCCCCAAACCAACTCACGGGTGTGAAACCCCGTTTTTACCCTGTGTTTCTTCTCCACCACCATGGGTACTCACCTCCCCCCTCCTCCACTAACTTTCCCAGCTGTGAGATTGCCAAGTTGGCAATCCCACATCTCCCCAAGCTTATTTCGACGACCAAGATTGCTTTTTGAAGAATTGAAGGGCCAAGATTGTTTGTTTTCCCCCTCTCACACAACTAACACAAGGTCTCAGTATAAAAGAGGAAGAAGACAGAAGAAAAAGAGAGTAGTTTTTAGTTTTTAATTTTCAGCTTGTAATTTTTGTTATTTTTAAGCATTTTCTCTTAAGATTTCAAATTCAGCTTTAGTCACTTGTACCTTTGTTATTTAAGCTTGTACTTCGTCATTTGAGTAATAACATTCCGTTTTCAAGTTTACTTGTTCTTTGTTTTTCAATAGTAAGCCGTTTTCACTCATTAAGCTCTCAATAAGCTCTTTTGAGCTTATTCTTGTTAATAAGCTCAAACTCAGTTTAAAACTTGTTAAAAGCTATTAAATACTGTTTTCAGTTCATTTTAGTTCATAATTGATCATTTGATTTCAAGTTTGGAAGCTTATGGAGTAATAAGCTAACAAAAGCTTATTGAGCTTATTGCTCAAGGTTTAGAGGCTAGGGAGCCACTTAGGTGTATTTTTTTTAAGCCACTCACTCTACAAGAGTGGCTTAGTGACTGAGACAACAAAAATTCAGGTTTTACTTTTCTAAATTTCAATTTAGCATTCCTAGCTTATTACATATTGCTTATTCTCTTTTATTCTTGTGCTTAATCTGTTGCATTTAGCCTAGATAGCTTATAGTTGTAATTGTCTTAAGTTGTCTTAGTCAAATTACTCAACTAGATTTCATATTCTGTCATTAAGTAGTATAAGCCTAGCTGAAGAAGTAGCTTATATTCACTAATAAGCTAGGCAATTTATAGCTTAAATAGTTTAATTAGGTCATTTTAAGTAGAAGTGGATAAAAGGTTTTAAAAGTTTTAGCTTCAAAATAGATTTTAAGTCCACTTAGCTTTGACAGCTTTAAAGTAAAGGGGTGTTTGGCATAACCCTAAAAACGGGTCAAAATGGTTTGTCCATGGGTTGAGGTATTTTGGTTAGTTTTACCTTAAGTTTTTAAGCATTTTTAAGCTGTTTTTAAAAAGACTTTAGTGTGCAATTTGTTTTTCAAGAGTTTTTTTTAAGACATTGTGTAACTGTGAGATTTTCAAGATATCACAAGTGCTTATATCCATAAGCACTTGAATTGTGAGTTTGAGGTTCAAAAAGAGTGCATCTTTGTGTTTATTTCAAGCTGTCCAAGCCCTTTGTCTTTTTGACTTGGTAAGTCAAAAACACCCAAGTCTCTTTTTGTAACAGTTTTAAAAAAAGACAAAAGCCTTTTTCACCATCAAAATTCAGCAATTTAAAATGGTTTTTAAAAGTCCAAAATTTGTGCACAAGTCTATAAGCTAGGGTACTTAAGCTGTTTTCATCTTGCTAGGGGACTCCATCTGTTTTAGCTTAACTTTTTGTTTAGAGCTTATTTGACAGCTTTTTAAAAGCTGTCAAATAAGCCCTTGAGGTTAAGCCTTAAAGCTCCCCTGGTGCAAAGGGGAGACTTTAAGCCCCTCCTTCTTAGTTTTTTGTGTTCTAAAGTCCAAGCTTCTTGGCTTATTTAGAGAGCTTATAACCCCTTGTATAAGCTCTCTAAGTTTCAGCTTTTGAGAAGCTTGTTTGTTGGCTTATTTTTAAGGCCAAACTTGGCATTTGACTGTTTTTGAATGACTTAGGTTTAGGGACTGCTTATTTTTCTTCAAGCTTAGTCAGCTTATCTTATAAGCTCTTCTTAGTTCCTAGTAGCTTATTAGGTTAAAGTTGATAGCTTTGTTTGCTTATTTCCCTTTTGTTAGCTTATTTGAATGCCCAAGCTTAGCTTTTTAAGCCCTTGTTGCCTTTTAAGCATTCTGTCATCATAAGCTGTTTATGCCCAGCTTTTTAGTTTTAGCTTGTTGGTAGTTTTTTTTCTTTAGCTTAACCTAGGTTTTAGATTATGACTCTTAGACTTATTTGAGTTTGTCCTAGCTTATTTCGACCCTAAGTCCAAAAGGACTTAGCTCATTTTTGCTTTTAAGCCTTTATAAGCTAAACTGTCAAGTTTAAGCTTATTTTTAAGCTTATTTATTGCTTTTCATAAAAAGTTGTAGAAGACAAAGTTGTTAAGCCCCTGACGGCTTAACAAACTTTGCT
Source organism: Tanacetum coccineum (assembly GCA_026074375.1). NCBI lineage: Eukaryota > Viridiplantae > Streptophyta > Magnoliopsida > Asterales > Asteraceae > Tanacetum > Tanacetum coccineum. The sequence goes on along the minus strand of BQNB010020763.1, from coordinate 13,563 downwards.
TCTTTGATTTTCGTTAAATAAAAAAAAAAGGGAAGACACTTGGCCCGGTGAGCAAGAACTCGGAACCCTGGGGGGACAATTCGATACGATCCCCTTTTACACACACACTCTACCACTGCGCCCTTGGGTCTTTTTCGTTAAAGACTCAAGGGATTTAATTTATAAGGGTGTTTTGGCTTTAAAAGCTTATAAGCTGAAATAGCTTATTCGGGGCTTATTTTTTAAGCAAATTTTGTGTTTCTCATTTTTCGTAGGATCTTCATAGTATAAAGTATTTTTAGAAAAATTTTCTGATTTTTTCGAAATAGTTTCTTTAAATATTTTTTATATATTTTTAATTTAGTTAAAGTTTATTTTATTCATAAAAATACAAAAATTATCAAAAAAAATATTTTTCTTTTTTAGAAAATTTTATCTTTATCATCTAGTTTGTAGGAAATGGAAAAATATAAAAATTTTTGTATATGGGTTCATTTTTACAATATTTTCTCTTTTTTAAAGAACGGTAGCCGGAGTGCGGGGATTTTTGTCTTGACTCGTTTTTGGGTCAAACGAACTCCGTTTTCGGTCTAGTCTTTTTCATTCTTCGTTATTTGATCCCTAGAGTAGTTTAGAAGTGAAAAATTTCGTTAAGGGTTATTTTTAATAAGGGGGAAAATTTTTTTAGGTATTTCCACCTTTGTTCGGGATTCGGGCTCTCGTTTTCTAGTTTAATTTCGAAACTTCTTGGTTTTTTCTTAAAGTTTTTTGTTCTGTTATCATCTAATTTGACTTTTTCAACCTCTCAAATCAATTCCTTCCTTCAAACTCAAATCTTCGATTGTATCGATTTTCCAGTCCAGCCTCGTTGGGGATAAACGACCCGGGAAAGCTCTATACTACTTCTCGGTATCATTGATTCTGCTTTTAGACTATTCTTACTATATATTTTATATTTATTATATTATATATTTTAAGGTGTAGTTTGGACGGATCAATGGACAAAGTGAAAGAACCATCCAAACACTCGAAGACATGCTTCGAGCATGTGTCATAGATTTCAAGAAAAGATGGGATAAACACTTACCATTGATAGAATTTTCCTACAATAACAGTTATCATGCCAGTATCAAGGCAGCACCATTCGAAGCACTTAATGGTCAAGAAGTGCAGATCACCTGTTTGCTGGGCTGAAGTTGGAGATGTTCAACTCACGGGACCAGAAATAATTCATGAAACCACTGAAAAGATCGTGCAAATTCGTCAACGCTTTTAAGCTACAAGAGATCGGCAAAGAAGTTACGCCAATGTAAGGCAAAGGCCTTTAGAATTTCAAATTGGCGATCATGTTATGTTAAAAGTATCACCTCGTAAAGGTATCTTTCAATTTGGAAAACGAGGAAAGCTTAATCCTCGATACGTTAGAGCATTCAAAATCCTTGAACGGATTGGTCCAGTGGCATAAAACTAGAGCTTCCTGAAGCGTTTAGTAATGTCCACAATACTTTCCATGTTTCTAATCTCAAGAAATGCTTATCCAATGAATCTCTCATCATTCCAATGAAAGAACTTCAACTCGACGATAAACTCAACTTTGTAGAAGAACAAATGGAAATTATGGATCGTGAAATCAAGCAACTAAAACGAAGTCGTATTCCTATAGTCAAAGTGCGATAGAACTCTAAAAGAGGACCAGAATTTACATGGGAACACGAAGATCAAATTCGTGCCAAATATCCTCATCTGTTTTCAAACATCACTTCAAAATCCAATTAAATCTCGGGACGAGATTTCTGTAAGGATGGGGGACTATAACAACCCGCAAATTTTCATCAATGTAAATATCCATCTATTAAGTTAGATGCAATGTACTATCTATCTATTATATATGAACCACCTTTTTCAGGGAAATTTTTCGCTTTATTACATTACTTACATTACCAATATCTCAATATGCAACGCAACTTGCATAACTAAAGTTAACAAGCTCACGCAACCTACCTATGGCAATCCTATCTACATATATGTCAAGAAAACATCATAATATGTCAAGTCAATATCTTAATATCATTTTTACAAAGTACATTACTCATATAATGTACCATTTGCAACGTTATATCAAGACAGGCCTTAAACTATTATCGTATACCTCTAAAACCCTAATTCCATGTAAAGTTAATATCTAAAGTAAATGCACAAGCTACTAAAGCATATGTACAAGTAATATAACATCTCATTTGAAATATAAACTCCCTCCAAGTCAATGTACAAGTCCTTAAAAGCACAATGTACAAGTCATTAAGCATGACATCCAAAATAGCCATTTTACCTCCGTTTTCCTAACAAATCTTGTACAAACTATTAAGTACAATGTACAAACAAGCAATGCTCAACTTTTTAACAACATTTCCCTCCATTTTAATCACTTGGACACGAACTCATTTTTAAACTCAAAACCCTAATTCAAACCAGGAAACCCTAAAACCGAGCTAGTTTCTAAACCATGACCCGTTTCTTTGTTTTTACCCATTATTAACCTAAAACATTAATCAAATTAAGTTATAAACACTTAATTAAAACATTAAATATCATAATCTATCCTCATTACTCCATTGTACACGAAATTTGAACCAAAAACCATAACTCGAGCAAGTTTGAACTCTATACTCCTTTTCCCTCCAAAATAACCCATTTGAAAACCAACCAAGAAACCACACACCTCCATGACCAACCTACTTCATCTACAAGCTGCTTACAAGCACCTCATTTCATTTCTTGGTCACTAAGGAGGCTTTGACACCTCCTTCATTCTTTTTTTAGTTAGCCTCGACATCACAACAAGGACCCAAACAAGTCTCGCTGAGCTCTGCGCGACTAGTTTCTAGCCTTGCTAACTCATACCATAGCTTCTCCTTGTCATCCCTAGCCTTCATGAATCATCTATCTCAGATCCTAAACCTTTGTCACCAAGTTTTCTTGGCCTTTAAGGGTCCTTGAGCCCTATATAAGTCAAAACATACACCCCATTTCAAACCATCCCCCACAACTTCTCTCTTACACACAAATGGAGTTCTAATACTTCCATAGCAGAATTAGAAGATCAATAGAAGTCCCAAGACCAGAAGTGAAGCAAAGAAACCAAGAAAAGAAGCCCCGGAGTTGTTATTCTAGGCGTACGAAGCTAAAAGTCCCGATTTCGACCCGTTTCCAAGCTATAAGCTCAAAAAAACCATCCATAATGCTCAGATTCTATTTTCATACCCATATATTTACATAATGATCATGCTTAAACTATTGTTAAAAGCTTTGAACTCAAAAACATATGTGTTTTACCTTTTTGATCCAAACCGAGCTCATGAAACCCTAATTTCATGTTTTTGCTTAATCTATAAGCTAAACTTGTAAACTATTATTATAATCTATCCTAATAAGCTTATCTAACATTATAATAAGTACTTTATTAAGTCTTGAAAGAATTTGAACTTAAAACCCGCGCGTTTTCATTTTAAAACCCTAATTTGACCCGTTTTGATTTCTAGCTTAACGAATCGTTATTTTGAACTTTTGTTACGTTAAACCTTCATATTTTAGCTTATATTAATAAGCTATAACCTGTAAATTACTTTTCATATTGAAAAATATCATTATTATGGATTTTGGACTTGTTTTGTAAATCATTTTCATGCAAGGGGTATATTCGTTCTTAAAACGTTTTTGAAAATCTTATAAGTACAATACTATTTCTTTGACACAATCTAAAAGTTATAAACTTAAGGGTCTATTATGTCACTTTCCAAAGTACAAGTTTACTTTGTACATATTGTAAACTAAAAGGACCAAACTTGTAAAGTGAAAACTCCAAGGTAGATTTTGTGATTTTTTCATTCTAAGGGTCAAAAATTAACATTTGAAAAACTGTAGAAATTATTCCAAAACCTTATAAGACATAACTTTAATTAACGCTTGACGTGCTTATCATTTCCAGTTATTAAGCAAAACACTTAAAACCGATTATATTTATAAACTATTATACAATTCATCAAATCGATGTGCTTTTTAAAAAATTTTGTCTCAAATCTATATCGTTATCAACAATACTAGGGTGCTTCATATTAAGGAGTTCATCTTGAGGTATTACGTTCTGACTGAGTTGTTGGGTTTATGACTTAAAGTGCCCTAGCTCCTCAAACGTTTACTGAATGACCTCTGAATTATGATGGCCCAAACGGTGATACAATACTCCATAATAATTCAATCAAAGATATACATTATACTTTATAAAGTTTTGAAACATAACAATCAAACTAAGACTTGACATATTACCCCAGGTTGCGTGTGACGAAGCCGTTACTTTCATTTCATATACCTTTGCTATCAATCAAATTTCCCTATATTGTTAAGGTGAGTTCATATCCTCGCATTTTAATATTTCATAAACCCGCGAGGGGGATACATGCTATAAACCATGAATGCAATTATTTTTGTATGCTGTCCTGATTTATGATTACCTAAGTAACTACTTTTGCCTTTAAGTCCCCAATATCATGAACCGTTAATTACTCGACGGAGTGAGCGCGAATGTTATGAATAGATCTATTTGAGATTGGCTTCCCCGTTGGTGTACCCAGTCATATCGATAACCAATTGCACACCATTAAAATATAACTGCGGGTGTTTTGGCAAAGGCACCCGTTGGGGCTATAACGTTTGATTATTATATATCCCAAGGCTTCGGATTCATGAGCTAATGGCAGTAATATTGTTTTATAAATAACGGGTGTATAACAACGTAACCCAAATATCGCATTTGCATTTGAATTATTTAACTTAAACCTATGAATTTCACTCAACCTTTGTGTTGACTTTTTAGCATGTTTTATCTCAGGTAACTAATGGCACGGAGTGGCGAGGACTTGAAGATGGAAAAACCGTTATCAATCAAACGTTGTATTTTAGATGTTAGGACCTCCCTTTTGTAAAAACTCTGATGAAATAATGAATGATAACTTATTTTCAAAATGACTTTTTTTTCTTTTTGATTCATTTTTCTATGATTATGACTGTTGTACCTTGAAGTAATACCCCATATTAGCTTCCGCTGCTATCTGTAAAAATGGGGGTGTTACAGATTTGGTATCAAGAGCCACGTTATAGAGAACAAGGTTGAAACCTTACATGAAAGCTTTGCAAGCCTTTTATACTAAAAAATCACCTATCCCGCCTCCAAATATTATACTTCCATCTTTAATACCTAAACCTCAAGAATTCTTTCTTCCAGAAAAATTTCTGTCACCTAAGAAACAAGGCCGATCATCTTTTTCTACCTCTTCCCAACCTCAAACCTTTGAGATAGGTGAAAGCACTCGAAAGACAAGTATAGAGCGTCACGAGGAACAAATCGGAGAAATTATGAATTACTTAGGAGAAGTCTCTCTCGATCGTATTGTGCATATAGAAGATAAAGTCGAAGGTCTGAGAAAAGGATGAGTAATCATCCAACAATATTTCGATATTTTGGAAGCTGAACTTCAACAAGCTCGTGCCCAAATTACCAAACTTCAAAGGAAACAAAGGGGGAGTGACCATAAGATTTCTCTAGCCTGCTTCAGGATTACTGAACTAGGAGACATTATCAACGACATGCAGATTCGTCACCAAGCGAATATAGAAAATCTCCAAGACTCCATCAACGAACTCAAGAACCATATGGAATAATCATCCAACTACTAGTTTAGATTATAGTATTAGCTTTTAACCTAGCCACGGGATGTTTGGTATAAATAAAAATACTTGTCAAATCTTGACTATGTATAGTACTAAGACAAGTTGTTTTTAATACAAAGGCAATCCCGTTATATACTTTGTTGTTTCACCAATCTATTCATTTAATCTCATCATCATTCATCCTTTATCATATGAATCATTATTCCCCATAATCACACCGCAACCTCTAGAAAATAATGCTAACAAATACCTGACTTTGTTAGTATTTATGGTTTCAATATTGTTATTGCTAAAATGCTTAAAGTTCAAAAATAATCAAAAATAATTCATTTTAAGCATTTTATCTTAAGCATAACATTGTAAAACTTATATTCTTATTACATGTTGTCTTTTGTTGATAGAATGCCTCCCAAAAGGACGTCAACATCTGAAGCACCGGCCATGACTCAAGCTGCCATTAGAAAACTAGTTGCTGACAGTGTCACTGCGGCTCTAGAAGCACAAGCTGCAACAATGGCAAATGCTAATAATCCCAATAGGAACACCGGTCCTACTGGAACTCCTGTATTAAAAACGGGAAACTATAAAGAGTTCATCAGTTGTCAACCTTTCTACTTTAATGGTACGGAAGGAGTAGTTGGCCTTATCTGCTAGTTTGAACGAACCGAATTAGTATTCTCTCATAGCAGATGTGCTGAAGAAAACAAAGTAACATTTGCTACTGGTACTCTGACTGACGATGCCTTGTCCTGGTGGAATGCATATGCCCAGCCTATGGGAGTAGAGCAAGCCAATCAAATCACCTGGACTGAGTTAAAAAGGCTTCTGACGAACAAGTATTGTCCCCGGACTGAAATCAGAAAAATGGAAGAAGAACTTTACAATCTGACTGTAAAGGGAAATGATCTTAAACCTTATGTTAGAAGATTCCAAGAATTAACAATCCTATGCCCGAACATGGTGCCAAACACTGAGAAACTCTTGGAAGCTTTCATCGGGGGACTACCTCGAAGCATTGAAGGAAATGTTATTGCCTCTAAACGTCAAACTTTGGAGGAAGCCATTAACATAGCCCAAAGGCTAATGGATCAAGTAACCAAGCATACTCCAGTGTAAGTATCAAGTGACAACAAACGAAAGTTTGATGACAGAAGAACTTTCAACAACAACTCCCGCAGCAACAACAACTACCGTAACACCAACACCAACAATCGCTACAACAATCACCAACTACAACAAAACCGAAGGCAAGAAGCTGTTAAATCTTATGCTGTTACTCCATCTGGAAAAAAATAGGTATGCTGGAGACCTCCCATTATGCAAGAGATTCAATCTCCATCACACCGAACCTTGTACTGGTAAATGTAATATTTTAAACAAGGTAGGCCATTTGACCAAAAACTGCCAAAACAAGAAGCCAGCCACTGGAAGTAATCAACTACCAGTGACAATTGTATGTCATGCCTGTGGAGAAAGAGGGTATTATACAAATCAGTGACAAAAGACCAACATCAATGCCTAGGGAAGAGCCTACATGTTAAGAGATAAAAATGCTCATCAAGACCCGAACGTGGTTACGGGTACGTTTCTTCTAAATCAGCATTTAGCCAAAGTATTGTTTGACTCTGGTGCTGATAAAAGCTTTATATCCATATCTCTTGCCTCTAAGCTAAATAACCCGTCTATTACAATAGATACCTTTTATGATATCGAAATGGCTGACGGAAACTTAGTAAGCACAAACACTATTATCAAAGGCTGCACTCTAACTTTGTTAGATCAACCTTTCGAAATCGATCTCATGCCAATTAAACTTGGTAGTTTCGACGTTGTCATTGGTATGGACTGGTTGTCCAAGTATCATGCCAAAATTCTCTGTGACGAGAAAGTCGTTCACATTCCTATCAATGGTGAAACTCTAATCATTCGAGGTGATCAAAGTAAAACTCGACTAAATCTCATATCCTGTATAAAAACCGAAAGGTATATATCCTGAGGTTGTCAAGTTTTCATGATCCAAGTAATGGAAAAGAAATCAGACGAGAAAAGACTAGAAGATATCCCCGTAGTCAAAGAATTTTCAGATGTTTTTCCTGAAGATCTACCTGGTCTTCCTCCCGTTCGCCAAGTAGAATTCCAAATTGACTTAATCCCCGAGTCGCGAGAAGCGCGAGATAGCGTCGCTGCCAACACCTGTATAGATTAGGCTCCTTCAGAAATGCCCAGGAGTTATCTAACCAACTTCAAGAACTAGCAGACCGAGGTTTCATTCGACCAAGTACATCGCCTTGGGGAGCTCTGTCTTTATTTGTTAAAAAGAAAGACGGATCTTTTAGAATGTGCATCGATTACCGCGAATTGAATAAACTTACCATTAATAATCGTTACCCATTACCCATGATTGATGACTTATTCGATCAACTTCAAGGTTCAAGCGTTTACTCAAAAATCGACTTAAGATCAGGCTATCATCAATTGAGAGTAAGAGACGAAGATATTCCTAAGACTACTTTCAGAACAAGATACGAACACTATGAATTTCAAGTCATGCCATTTGGTTTAACAAACGCACCTGCTATGTTCATAGATCTCATGAACCGTGTGTGTAAACCATATTTGGATAAATTCGTAATAGTATTTATCGATGATATTCTTTATCGTACTCATCCATAACAAGAAGAACACGCAAATCATCTGAGAATAATCTTGGAATTACTCCCCGTAAAGAAAATTGTATGCACAAGTTCCTAAATGTGAACTTCTGGATTCCGTGTCGTGCAATTTCTTGGACATCTCATTGATAGTCAAGGACTTCATGTTGAACCTGCCAAGATTGAAGCTGTTAAGAACTGGACATCTCCTACTACACCCACAGAAGTGCGTCAATTCTTAAGACTCGGTGGCTATTACCAAATATTTATCAAAGGTTTTTCAAAAATTGCAAAGCCTTTGACTAAATTAACCTAGAAAAACAAGAAATATATCTGGGGCGAAGAATAGAGAAACTGGCAGAAGAACAAGAATCGGCATTCCAACTCCTTAAACGAAAACTCTGTGAAGCACCAATCTTAGCATTACCAAAAGGAAACGATGGCTTTGTCGTTTATTGTGATGCATCTCTTCAAGGTTTAGGAGCTGTATTAATGCAAATAGAAAAAGTCATTGCATATGCATCTCAACAACTCAAACCTCACGAAGAAAACTATACCACTCATGATCTTAAATTAGGAGCAGTAGTATTTGATCTTAAAATCTGGAGACACTATCTATACAGTACAAAGTGTACGGTTTTCACTGATCACAAAAGCCTTCAACACATTCTTCATAAAAAAGAATTGAATATGAGGCAACGCCGATGGTTAGAATTACTCGCAGATTATGATTGTGAGATTTGCTATCATCCTGGAAAGGCAAATGTTGTGGCAGATGCCTTAAGCCGGAAGAAACAAATCAAACCACTCTGAGTTAGAGCATTGATCATAACCGTTCATCTAAAATTACCATCCTAAATTCTCGAAGCTCAAAATAAAGCCCTCAAAGAAGAAATGTCAAAAACAAAAACCTACGAGGAATGGACAAATCATTTGAAATAGGTCCTGACGGAACTCGTTGTATCAAAAATCGAAGTTGGTTACCACTTTTTGGCGGTTTAAGAGACTTGATCATGCATGAGTCTCATAAATCAAAATATTCTATTCACCCGGGTTCTGATAAAATGTACCACGATCTAAAGAAACTCTATTGGTGGCCTAACATGAAGGCAATCATCGCGGAATATGTTGGCAAATGTTTGACATGTTCTAGAGTTAAAGTAGAATGTCAAAAGCCATCCGGCTTATTGGTACAACCAGAAATTCCTATGTGGAAATGGGAAAGGATAACAATGGATTTCGTTACAAAGCTACCCAAAACCTCAATCGGACATGACACAATTTGGTTCATTGTCGATCGCCTTACCAAATCTGCACATTTCATACCCACTCGAGCGACTGATAGTATGGAAAATCTTACAAGGATATACATCAAAGAAATAGTCTCTCGCTATGGCATGCCAATCTCCATCATCTCAGATCGTAACAGTCATTGCACATCTAGATTCTTGCAATCATTGAAAAATGCTTTGGGTACTCAATTAGACATGAGTACAACATATCATCCTGAAACCGATGGACAAAGTGAAAGAACCATCCAAACACTCGAAGACATGCTTCGAGCCTGTGTCATAGATTTCGGGAAAGGATGGGATAAACACTTACCATTGATAGAATTTTCCTACAATAACAGTTATCATGCCAGTATCAAGGCAGCACCATTCGAAGCACTTTATGGTCGAAAGTGCAGATCACCTGTTTGCTGGAACGAAGTTGGAGATGTTCAACTCACGGGACTAGAAATAATTCATGAAACTACTGAAAAGATCATGCAAATTCGTCAACGCTTGCAAGCTGCAAGAGATCGGCAAAGAAGTTACGCCAATGTAAGGCGAAAGCCTTTAGAATTTCAAATTGGCGATCGTGTTATGTTAAAAGTATCACCTCGTAAAGGTATCTTTCGATTTGGAAAACGAGGAAAGCTTAATCCCCGATACATTGGACCATTCAAAATCCTTGAACGGATTGGTCCAGTGGCATACAAACTAGAGCTTCATGAAGAGCTTAATAATGTCCATAATACTTTCCACGTTTCTAATCTCAAGAAATGCTTATCCGATGAATCTCTCATCATTCCATTTAAAGAACTTCAACTCGACGACAAACTCAACTTTGTAAAAGAACCAGTGGAAATTATGGATCGTGAAACAAGCAACTAAAATGAAGTCGTATTCCTATAGTCAAAGTGCGATGGAACTATAAAAGAGGACCTGAATTTACATGGGAACGCGAAGATGAAATTCATGCCAAATATCCTCATCTGTTTTCAAACATCACTTCAAAATCCAATTAAATATCGGGACGAGATTTCTGTAAGGATGGGGACTATAACAACCCGCAAATTTTCATCAATGTAAATATCCATCTATTAAGTTAGATGCAATGTACTATCTTTCTATTAAATATGAACCACCTTTTTCAGGGAAATGTTTCGCATTATTACATTACTTGCATTACCAATATCTCAATATACAATGCAACTTGCATAACTAAAGTTAATGAGCTCACGCAACCTACCTATGGCAATCCTATCTACATATATGTCAAGCAAACATCATAACATGTCAAGTCAATATCTTAATATCATTTTTACAAAGTACATTACTCATATAATGTACCATTTGCAACGTTATATCAAGACAGACCTTAAACCATTATCATGTACCTCTAAAATCCTAATTCCATGTAAAGTTAATATCTAAAGTGAATGCACAAGCTACTAAAGCATATGTACAAGTAATATAACATCTCATTTGAAATATAAACTCCCTCCAAGTCAATGTACAAGTTCTTTAAAGCATAATGTACAAGTCATCAATACACGACATCCAAAATAGCCATTTTACCTCTGTTTTTCTAAGGAAACTTGTACAATCTATTAAGTACAAGTTACAAGCAATTCATGCACTTCAATTACATTCCATATTCCTTCTCATTTCATAAGATTTCATGAAATGAAATCTAGAAATCCTAACCCGAGCTAAATACTAAACCATGACCCGTTTCTTGGTTCTTATCCATTTTTAACCTCAACCATTATTCAAATAAGTTGTAATAACATAAATTACAACATTATAAATCACATTCCATCATTACATCATCATTTCAACAACAATGTACAAGAATTATACCTAGAAAACCCTAATCGAACCCTAATTTGAACTTTTGACCCGTTTACTCATTTTCACCCATTTTAAACTCGAACCACCTATCAATTCTCGTTAATAATCCTTAATAAAAGTCTTGTGATCCTTAATCTATCATTACTAATCAAATTCACTCGAAAAATAACCAAGAAAACCCTAGTTCGAGCCCTAAGAAACACGCGACCCCTATTTTTGCTTTTTGACCCATTTTGAAGCTACTCCTTGCAAACAAGCACCTTGATGACCCTCCTACTTGCTTCTATAGCAGCTTACAAGCACCTCTCCTAAATATCTAGCTCACAATTTGGTTACAAAAGCTCCACATCACCTCTTTGTCTCTTTTTCTACCCGCGGCACCACAAGAACAAACCACCACCCTCAAGCTAGTTTCTAGCCATGGAAAATCATCATGTAGCCTTCCCACATCACCCTCTAGCTGATACATATGTCCTAACTTGGCCTCTAAGTCTCCTTGGCCTCCAAGGTTGATTTCGAGTATAAATAGAGGGGGTAAACCCTTCATTCAAACTCATCCCCCACATCTTCTTCTATAACCCATTCTAGCAACTTATCTCTGCTCAAAGAAGTTCCTAAGGAGCCCCAAGATCAATAATCAAGAGAAAGATTGAAGCATTGAAGCCCCGAAGAACCATTTCTAGGCGTACAAAGAGAAAAGACCGTTTAGAGGACATCGTTATGAAGAGGTACCTAGAAATTTCCAATACATAAGTAGTTGTGCAGGTTCAGTTCTTTCCAAGTGTTTGGTGGATTATGTGGCGTCAAACTCATATGAACACGATTATGATTTATGATTGTCCATTTCGACTGTTTTTGACCGATTTCGACCGTTTTTGAACGTTTTCTACCAATTTTGACCGTTTTCGTACGATTTCGACCGTTTTCGATTGATTTCAACCGATTTCCATCGTTTTCGACCGTTTTCGATCCTTTACGTCCGTTTTTGATCGTTTAAACCATTTTGGAACCTTTTTTACCGATTTCATTTGTTTTCGTGCGTTTTCGATAGTTTTCATTCGTTTTCCTACGTTGTCAAGCTTGTTTAAACGTTTTCGTCCATTTTTAAACGTTGTGAAATGTTTTTGTACGTTTTCGTCAATTTTTGTACAATTTGTTCGTTTACATCCTTCTTTGTTTTTCTTTGTTTTCCTATGTTGCGTTCGTTTTCGTACATTTTGTACAATTTTATACATCTTCATACGCTTTTTACATTCTTATAAAAGTACTAAAACATATAAAAACGGATAAAACTTTTGAAAACGTTCAAAAACGTATTTAAGCGTAGAAAAACGTACAAAACGAACGTAAACAGAAGAAAACTTAGAAAATCGTAAGAAAACGTACAAAAAGGTAAACGTAAGAAAATGGACAAAATCGGTCAAAGACGTACGAAAACAGTTGAAATTGGTCAAAATAGGTCAAAAATGGTCGAAATCGATGAAAATCAGTAGAAACGGTCGAAATCGGTTGAAATCAGTTGAAATTGGTGGAAATCGGACTAAATCAGTTGAAATTGGACGAAAATGGTGGAAATTGGTGGAAATCGGTCGAAAACGGACGAAAACGGTCGAAATCGATCGAAAACGGACGAAAATTGTCGAAATTGGTCAAAAATGAACGAAATTGGTCGAAGTTCCTATCTCTGCTCAAAGATTTTCCTAAGGAGCCCCAAGATCAATAATCAAGAGAAAGATTGAAGCCTTGAAGCCCCGAAGAACCATTTCTAGACGTACAAAGAGAAAAGACCCATTTTGACCCGTTTACCTCCATTTTCGATTCTCAAAGCTCAAACCCAGGTTTCTTATGATCCATATCTTCTCTTACACTTGTATAATGTTCATATGATCATACTTGAACTCATGTTAAAGCTTTTAATCTAAAAATCTAGGCGTTTTTCGATTTTGATCCAAAACCGAACTCATAAACCCTAATTCTATGTTTTTCTTTAATCTAAATGTTATAATGGTTAAATGTTGCTATAATATATCTTAAATAATGTTAATATAACAACTTTATTGATTCTTGAAAGAATTTGAATTAAAAAC